>JAULBY010058767.1:0-34475 GCA_032358315.1 Ophiocytium majus
TGTCTGATTTCCTGGTCACACGCACCGTGTGCAAAGGGCTTTCCGCGCCCTAAGCGGAGTTTAATAAGAGTACTTCGTACAGACTATTGGGCAAGGCACACCCCATACAACGAGCGGTCAGCTGTGGGTGGACGTGCGGCATGTGGTGAAAGACGCAACCCTCAAGGCGGCCTAACTTGCTGTGCACACCCCAGCCGCGCACTGTGCTACGCACACACACGCCAGCTACAGGCTTCTTCATGCGCCCCAGCATGCTCACAACCTGTGTGCACGATCTTGACAAGCGAGCTGCATGCAGGCCCCTTGGGCTTGGCAGTACTCGCATGGCCCACCACAATCACCCTCAGCAGGCAGCACACGCACAGGCAGCATTGCAGGAGTACAGGGAAGGCTGCTGTTCGTTCAGGTCTAGCTCTACTGCGCTGTGCCGCCACACAGCGGCATTCAGGGGCTTGACACCTCCGTCGCCTGTTGCGGCATGCACTGCTGTTTGCTGAGCATGGCAAATACATCATACAGGGCGTCTTCGCCCAGCCCCAGCGCAGTGCGCAGCGCCTCCACTGCCGCCTTCCCCTCGTCACTGAGCGCCCCTGGCAAGCAGCCCTGCGGAGACAAAGCGCAGGGCAGGAGCTGATTAAAGGTGAAGAACAGCTGTTTGTGGTGTTGCGGAGACCTCTGCAGGAACATTCGGCCACCGCGCATATTGCTTCGAATGAGGTGCCTGCTGTGCTGCTACAGCCTGTGCATGCACCTCTTTTGGATGCGCATAAGCAGTGACCTTCACGCCAGCATTGTGTGCATGGCGGCGGTGTGGGCACAATGCTGGCGGCGATGTGGGTGGTGGCACATGCAGTGCACAGCTGAGTGTGCAAATCAAAGCGGGCATAACATGTACATGTGAAATGCCGCACTGCAGTGTGCCCTGCACATCGAGCGCAGGGAAGCGGAGGGAGGCCCCCGCACAAGTCTACACCGCACCCACAATTTCGACACCATGATAGCTTCACACGTGCAAGCGCGGCCTGATCTGCCAGCCACAACCGACATGCCAACGCCAGCACCACTGCAACTAGCAGAAACAGGCTCCCCCGCCCGTCCCTCCCCCGGGCTGTTCTGTGCAACGCACCTCGGTGCGCACCACTTGGGCAGCCTCTGCGGCAAACATGCCGCGCCGCTGCTCGTCCGGTACCCCCAGGTCCTCCCTTAACCGCAGGCCCATGGTGCCCGCAGCCTGCCTAACGCGTGCCGCGGCCGCGGCCGCAAGCTGCTCCCGTGCATGATCCGCAAATGCAGCGGTGGCCGGGGGGCCACGTGTGGGCGGCAGCAGCGGCGCCATGTCTGCGACGCGCGCACGGAGGAACGCCTTGCGGCAGCGTGACAGTGTTTCGTCGCACACCACAGGGGTGAGGCCCAGCGAGTCCTGCATGAGCTGGGGAGCGGGGGGGGGGGGGGGGGGGGGGGGGGGGGGGGGGGGGGGGGGGGGGGGGGGGGGGGGCGCTGGTGTCACAGCAGGTCACAGCAGATCTTGCACAGCCGGGGGGGTTGGCAGAGTGATTAGGAGCAATTTTGGGGCTACGGTGCGCAACTTTGGCGGGGTTAACTGAACTAGATTGGCAACTGAAGTATGGTGTTAGAGATGCATTGCGGATTCTGCAGGCGTGCGCCCGCCTGCTGGCATATGTGCAGCTTGGCACTTGGCTGGCTGCAAGAGGCACCAGTGCGCATGTGTCTTATGCACGACAGCGATGCTGCTGCCGAAGCCCACCAACTCAAGCACAAAAACACTGCACGTTAGACAGGTTACACCATACGCTTGAGAATGGGGTGGGGTGACAAAGTCGCCTATAGCGTGTGCACCTTCAGCAGCCTGAGATCAGGCGTGCTGATGTCCCAGTCTGCCTCCAACGCTGCTGTGGCGTACGCCGAGTAGAGGCGCCCCCCCTCCGACCGGTGCATCTCCATCAGCCGGAAGCCGCCCAGGCCCTGGGTGCAGCAGTGCAGCAGCGGCCATGCCAGTGTTTTGGGGACAAGGTGTGCCGTGTGAGCGCGTGCCGCTGCAAGTTTCGCATGGTAAAAGCGCCGCACAAGCAATGACGTGCGCCCGACACCTGCCAAGCTGTGTGGATTCACACGGTGGCGCGGCAGCGAGGTGGCTTCTCGTACAGCCACACAGCTGCCCACCACACACCGGTCGTACGAGCAATGGCCACCAAATCTGCTCAGATGAGATGGTTCGCGCACAATTATCGGCAGCTGGGCATCTGCTAGCATCAACCATCAAAGCGCAAGGACGTGGTGCCAGGATTGGCAGCCAAAGTGAGTCCGCAGGGTGCTCAAGCCCACCAACCATAACACACGCGCCTTGTGACGACACCTGTGAGGACACAATCCCTTACATGTCCCCAGCATTCCTCCCGGTGTCTGGCTGCTCTAACAGTACTTGCGATACAAGGCCGTAAGATGCGTCATCGCGCTCGGCGCACACACCGCAGCGCACCAGAAACAGGCGCAGCAGACGCGCAAGAATGAAGTGACCACTAGTAGCGCATTGTAGCCAATGATGATGATCCCCACCCTGGTGGGCACTGTATGGGCCTTTTGCACATGAGGCGGGGGGCACGGCCAACGTTGTCTTGACATACTACATAGTACTTCAAGTAAATGTACCTCTGCCATACAGTGCCCAATTTATGTCAAGTCGATGTGATAACCGCGTCAACACCAAGCCGGCTTGATTGGCTCTGCAATATCACGCTAACAGTGAGAGTAGCAGGCACATAGGTGCGCATCTGCTCACCAGTGCCGCCACCAGTGCCTCCCGCTTGTCGAGCAGCGCCTGCGCCTCGGCGGCGCCCCCAGGACCACGGTGTCTGAAGGCCTCCCCCAGGAAAAAAAGGTACATGTCTTCGGCCTCTGATTGAGAGATGGGCGGTGGCAGGCCGGATGACGCTGGGGCAGAGGCGGCGGCGCCGGAGGTAGTGCGGGTGGTGGAAAGGGGCGCCGTGGGCGTGGTGGACACCACATCCTTGATGGCTTGTATCTGCACTAACGTCAAGGCGAAGCAGGCAGGCGTTGCTTCAGCAGCAGTACTGAGCTTTGACGCTGGGGGCGCAATCGTATGGGCAATCCACGTGTCAAGGGTTGTGGTGCCAACAGGTGCAGCCACGGACCGCACAGCCCCAGCTGTGTCCGGTAGCGGTTGCACCGGCGGCAGCTGCCCACTGTCCTGGCGAGATGCTGTGCCCCCAAGTATACCCCCAGCAGCACCATGCGCACGCACATGCACCACCACATGCACACCCCAAACCAAACACGTCACACACACACACACAGACACAGGCTCACACGCACCACGCCATTGCGCTCGTACAGGTCCAGAACATCGAGGAGCAGCCGTAGCGCGTCCTCCGCAGCCAAGCCCGCGCCCCCCCCCAGCGCCCCTGCACCCAGTGCCGTAACGCCCGCAACCCCTCCCCCGCGCGCGATCGCCGCCTCCGCTCGCGCTGTCGCCACCGCCTCCAGCACCGCGCGCCACCGTGGCGCCGCGTACGCATTGAAGGCCTCCAGGTAGGCGGCGCGAGCCCCAGCGCGGCTCACGCCAAGCCTGCGCCGCAACGCCTCCAGGGGGGACATGCCGGCTGCCGGGTCGGCATCCTGCACATCGGCGAACGGGGGGGGGGGCAGTGGGTAGGTGTGTGTGCAGAGCTTTCGGTGTGTGTGTTTGCTGTGTGAGTGTGCGGCCGGCCTGGCGTGTGTACAGTGTGCTGCACTAGTGTTGTGTGGCAGGCGCGGCGCCGCACAGTGCACTGCTGACTGACTGCCATGTGTGAGGGTCACACTGCTGCCCGTGCGGGCGGAGTAAGCAGCTGCATGATGATGCTCGACGGCAGCGCAGTGCTCGGTGGCACCACTGCTGTCACTGCCACAGCAGCAGTGCTTCACACCAGCAACAACAGCTGACTCAGCAAGGGCACTGCAGTGCTCTGCACACCAATCGCCCCTGCCGCCGCACCACCGCCAACAACAATTGCAACACTCATTCCATGGTAACCCCCCACAACAACACACGCAACCAACGACAGCAGCCCCCACCCCCCCCAGCCCACCCTCCCCAGCCTCCCACCTCGCCATTCGCCCCCCTTCCCCCATCATCGCCACCACCGCCGACACGCTCCATGGGCTCCCCGTCCGCCGCAGCCGCCAGCGCGGCCGCCACCGCGGCACGGTACCGCGGCAGGCACGCGGCGTCGTGCAACGCCTCCACCTGGGCGGCACCTAGGTGCAGCGCGGCAGCCATGGCATCCAGCCTTGACTTGGCAGCAGCCGAGGGGGCACCGCCGCCTGCGTGAGCGTCCGCCTCCAGGCGCGCCCGGTAGGCGTCAGCGGCTAGCTCAGAGAGGAGGCTGGCGGGAACTGCCAGGCCATCTGCATAGGCGGCCAGGGAGGCGCCGTCCCAGTCGCGCCCGCTGTCGGCCTGCGGGCCAGTGGGAAGCGCCGCGCGAAGCATGTGCGGTTCATGACAGGCACTAGTAGTATGAGGTTCAGTGCCGCGAATCTTACAGATAATTGCTTGCACCGCACTCACAGTACTCGCTGGCATTGCCATCCAGCGATGGATCGAACGGCACAATGTTCTTTTGCTGTGTCCCGGGCTTCAAGCGGGCACGCATGGTTTTCAGTCTACCGCACACGGTGTGCTGCGCCAGCGCAAAGGGATGGGGCTGGTGCAACCTTGTTTTGTGTGATAGGTACCAACAACACTGGGGTGTGGCGTGGGGTGGTGAGTGGCTGTGTGTCGTGGCGCGGCAGAGCACCGGCAGGGATTGCATGTGTAAACGCGTGCTAGCAGCCACATCACATCCGAGCTCTGGGGTGAGGGGGGGGGTGCTGGCCCAGCACAGCACCGACTGCCAACAACATGGGTACACACACGCAGCCGCGCATGCCGAAGCATGCGCAGCTGTGTTTTGCCGGTGCAGGGCTGCGCAGCGGCAGTGAACTTGAGTCGCTGCGCCGCCGAGAAAAGGCTCACGATTTCCGCGAGGTGGCGCGCCATGAGCGGCGCCACAAGAGCCAGGTAGACAGCGTAGCCCTCGGCCTCGGGCAGCTGCAGCATGCCGCTGAGCTCCCACAGCGCCGCCTTGTCATCTTCGTTCAGCCGCTCATCACGCAGGCACCACTGCATGTAGCACTTGTAGATGGTCTGCAGGGGGGAGGGGGGGAGAGGAGGGCAAGTTGAGGTACAAATTCAGCTGTAATTGTTGTGACAACAGTTGATGTTCACTACATTCGGTGCTGCTGCAAAGCCTCGCTCCCAACCACCGCGCCACAAGCAGGTAGCACACGTCGGCACTCGCAAAGTCACCTGCTGCTGAGGAGCACAAACTTGTGCTCTGCACAGCCGCACCTACCTGTTTCTCAGTGTCTGACAGGCGCAGGCTGGGGCTGCCCACCAGCACCCCCCCAAAATACTTGGCCGTGTCGTTGCCAGGCCCCGCCTGCAGCAGCAGCTGCACCGCGTCCCTCAGCCTGCACAGCGGCAGCGCTCAGCAGCAAGTGGCCGGCAGGGTGCTCAACAGCACACGGGCGGCATGTTCCTCGCTCGATGGCAACCGGTAGTTGCGCCGGGCAAGGGGCAAGAGCTGGCCGTGCCGGAGCCACTGCCGCCGAGTGATAAGAGCATCTCCACTCGCAACCGCAAAACCGCAAAACCCGCAAACGAAAGTGGGCACCCACTTTTGGGCAAGTGCCCAAAACCGCGACCCCAGCCCCCGGGGGCGGCGGGGGAGGCTTTTGCGGACGCACGGAAGCGGGCGCCCCTCCTCCGCAAAACACCCCTCCGTTTGCGGGCCGCCAACCCCGTTTGCGGGCTCCCGCAAAAGTTGGCCAAAAGTGCGAGGCCCACTTTTGTTTGCGTTCGGGGGGGTTTTGCGGTTGCGAGTGGAGATGCTCTAAGAGCGGCTGAAGTCGTGCAGAGGCGGAGGGGTGTAGTGTGCGCATGTGTTGGCCTGCGGATGACGGATCGCATCGCGCACTCGCGGCAGCACCAAGCTGGGGTTTGTTTCACCGCACAAGAGCGGAAAACCTGCACTGCAGCCAGCGCCTCAACCGGTGCTGCAGGCTCACCACGCAAGGCAGCAGCAACCGTGTTGGTCATCCCCAGAACCAGGCCGATAACTGGCGCACACTGCTAACGGCGGGAGCGCATGGCCGCACTCACCTGAGCACATCGCCAACGGCAGCCGCCACCGTGCCAGCATCGGGCCCGCTGTCGGGAGCGTTCCGGACAGTTGTGAGTGCCGTGTCCAGGGACTTACAACATGAAAAGCAGCAGGCAGCAAATGCGGGAGCACCGGTGTAACGGCTGTTTCCTTTTTGGAGTGTGTGGCACGCAAGGGTTGATGTGGCTGCGGCTGGTGGGGGCAGGCACAACGGCGCTGCTGCGTGCATTCGCAGCAAGTGGGAGTATGCCAGGCAGTTCAGTTCGGTTGGGGCTCGCCTCAAGTGCGGTGCATGCTTCACGCTGTGTAGGCACCCCATTACATGTTTGCCCGGGGTGGCACCCCAAGCAGTTCATGCCAAGAGATGCCCCCTCCCCCCCCCCTGCCCCGCTGGCCCACCCCCATCAGTCTGGATGTGCCCCCCCCCCCATTATTGCAGTATACATCGTAGTACCACAGTAGTTAAATTTACATGCACTTGTGGGCGTGCAAGAGCCCATGCCACGCATGCCAGCGTGCCCAAAGCCATGGTCCATGCCTGGCTTGGACCTGCCAGGGCGGGTCATTCGCTAGGGCGCTATACAGGACAGCGCGCCACAGGAGTACTTCTGAAGTGTAAGTTTTCCACTCATGCGCGCCACATGTGCACAAGGCTTTCCGCGCCCTGAGCGGAGTGTAATCACAAGTACACGTCTTCTTCATGTGCAAGGCACCTGCTGGGCAGCCTTGCGTATGGTCTCCTTCATGACGCTGTCGGACGCCGCCTGGCTCAGCTGCAGCTGCGCCTGCCGCTCCTGCGGGCAGCGGGCGCAAGCGAGCGCGTACGGGTACCCATGGCACAGGAAAGAGTCTACAGCAGTGTTGGTGGAGTGCTTCAGGGCGGGCAGGCATTGCAAGGGCAGGTGTGGATGTGAACACGCAGTACCGCTGCATGTGCTCCGCTCCCCTGCTTACAAAGTCATGTGTGCTTGCAAGTGGCACACCTCTGCAGTCTGAACGCACACTGTATCACTCAGACCCGGTGCAGCAAATTTCAAGGGTACTAATGAGCTGACAGCAGCTGCTTGCGGTGTACGTAGCATTTGATATAGCTGACGACGCGCACACTGCAGGGGGTGGACTGTTTTGGGGTGACCCGGCAGAACACATAACAAGAAGTGTACCAAATTTCGGCCTCTGGTGAGTACTTCCGAAGAACGCTTGAGGCACATACTATGATAAACATCACAAACACTGGCGGGCACGAACGTGGCAGTGTCTCCTTTTACGCCCTGTCACAAAACTATCTTGTTGATAAACAGTCCCATTGGCATTTTTGTGTGTGTGTGCACCTTTTGCCGAAGGAGAGCTGGCTCAGCACTGTTGGCAGGCAACACACGCACAGCACTATTTGCCAGATGCTGTTAGTTACACAGCAAGCAGCATTGCAGCAAGTGGTAGCATCGTAGCACGCAACACTACAGTACAAGTTGGCTACCGACCATGAGCGTTTCACAGCTGTTAGTACATGCTCACATGGCACATGCTCACTCCTCAGCACTGCCTTGGACCGGCTTCTGTACCACACTGTGGCAGGTGGTACAAAACTTCCTCGAAGGGGCCCAGAGCAACGCCATGACATCAGGTGGCCACTGAAGCGGCTGTCCCGGGCTCAAACAAAGTTACTGCCCACCCTTTTGAATGGATGCACAAAATCAAAGGCCACCCCCCCCTTTTATTGAACAAGGAAAACACGCACCATGGGCCACTCCCCATTTTTTGTTCAAGGATAGTAAGACGCCTCATGTGGCTATTGCTCAACAAGACCCCTCCCGCCAACATCACACACCGCGGCATCTGGTACACACCCAACACAAAACCTTCCCAGCAAGGCACAGGCCCACACGCAACACTCTATGCACATAAAACTACTTCGAAGTATTATGTAAAACACAAGTTCAGCCTGAATTAGCCAGCTGTACAAGACTGGCTACAACAACCAGTCGTGCAGCTGTTACCTTGAGCGAGTTGCACAGCGAGTCCACGCCGGGGTCACCCCACTGCAGCTTCACGGCCTGCATAGCCACAGGTGTCGCGCACATGGCAGGCCGGCCGCAGCCACGTCAGCATTCATATGCCGCAGCGAACCGGCTTACACAGGGCACTGGCCTGCTGGACAAGACATGCGTCACGCTGCACCGTGTGTCACGTACAAGGTGGTGCAGCACATGGCACCGCAGCATAAACATGCCGCAGAGGGCATGCCAGACATGAATGGTGTGTCATGTCCAACAAGGGGGCAGCATGCGGCAAAGATGCATGTGCATGGCCTGGTGCGACTGACACTGCAGCGCCAGCCATGTGTCACCAGGCGTGGACGGACGCACATGCAACAGTGCCAGGGGCAAACCACATGCCCCACACAACCAGCCCGAACATGACACGGTGAGAGCGGCACATGCTCAGCGCAGTGTGCTGCTTCAACACGCACATCAGTCTAACAGCCTGATGGCGAAGTCTCACCTCCGCAAAGGCTCGCTCCAGCGCTTCGCGGTACACAGGGGCAGTGACTGCCTCCAGAGCACGCTCCCCCTCAAACTGGGTGACACCCATTACGCCGCGCAGCTTGGCGAGCGCCGTGCGGTCAGTCTCCTCCAGCTGCCAGTGAGCGTGCGGCATGTCAACACAAAGCACACACGCGTCGACCCGCAGGTATTCATTGCGTATGCGGGCATGGAAGGGCGGTACGTGTGTGCCAGAGCTGCACAAATTCAGCCTCGGATTTGTGCACCACGCCGCGAGCGGCGATGCCGGTGTCGGTGCGCAAATGCGAAACACCTTCGGACACGTGTTCATCCAGCACTCCCCATATGTGCAGGTGGCGTAGAGTTACCAACGTCCAGCAGTTGCCGGCGGTGGACACTACCCGAGCACAGCACGGAAGAGGGCACACGTTGTGCGCAAGTGAGCATAGGCATATTGCCGCACACGGGAGAGTCCGGTGCATTGAAAGTGCATCCCTCATGCACCAAACGTCACGCATGCCAGGACCGCTGTACAGCCCCAGTGATTGAGGCACCAGAAGACAGCGCCACCCCACGGGTAGGCGCTTGCACACTTTCTCACAATGCGACAAACAGTTCCTTGGCCACAATGAGCATGTGCTGCCACACACATTGTCGCTCAGCAGCAGGCTGCTGCATGGGCAGCAGCAGCACATTCATGGAGGGGGGTCTTAATCAGGCACTAGACGGTGTACATCCTTCGAAGTACTTCATGGTTTTGTACATGTTGTGCTGTTGAGCGCGCACCTTGCCCTTGGACTGCAGGATGGACTGTATGTGGCGCTGGTAGTTGTCGAGGTGCATGCCGCCTGCGTGCGCATGCACACGACGACGTAGCAGCGCCTGCAGTGCTCAGCAGCAATGACAGCAGTGTCATCACTGCAGCATGCCGCATGGCAGGTAACACCTGCCTGCATCGCCCTGGCATGCCAGTGTTGCATTGCGGGTGTAGTTGGTTGCACACAGGCATGCCATGCGCTGCAACGCAACCATGCAAAGACACCTCAAGTGCCTCCATGTACAGACGCGCCATGTCCCAGGGCACACAAGGCACACTTGTATCGCTCTTGCCAAGGCACTGCCGCCATGCTGTTGCACTGGTGCAAGGCATGGGGCACTGTGGAGCAGCTTGTGCTGCTGTGCAGGTGCGGTGTGACCAAGGGGCTTGCCAGAGGCGGGCTGCACAGACCTGCGGCAACCTCGCTGATGCCAAGCCGCCGGCGTGTGCGCAGCAGCATGTCCCCGCTGAACTGTAGATGGATCACGCATGCAGCAGCACCAACAGGAGGCCATGAGCACAGCCGGCAACAGGGCGGGGAGGCGCGCACACAGGGCATGCACACCTGGCGAGGGCTTGACAGAGGCAACACTGGCAGGCGGGTGCCCACACATGCTGCAACGCCACGTGCTGAGCAGTCCCGTAAAGTTGGCATGTGCTGGTGAGCAGGTGAGCGCAGGGCTGCTGAGCACTGCCAAGCAGCGGCGGCGGGGCAGCATGGGCGCACCCAGCAGCTGCTGGCCTGTGCTGACACATGGCTGGCGCATGTGGCACAAAGTTTGGCGCTCACGCATGGCATGGTGCCGGTGCACACGCCGGCAAGTAGGCATTGGCTGTGGCAGGCGCACCTGGTCTGGTGTTGCAAGGAGCTGGTAGGTGTGACCACCCAAGGCGGTTTTGCCAGCCACGCAGGCACACACAGAGACCAGCCGCAGAGGGAGTGGGAGCGACGCATAGGATCAGGCGCCCTGAAAATACGGTGCGTGTGCACCATTCAAGCTACCGCTGTGCACAGCTGGCACACGCACAGGAGGCGCGGGGAGTGAGGCGCTACAGTACGCCATGAAATGTGGGCGCAAGTACCAATTGATGTGTCCGCAGTGATGGTGCAGCGGAATGGTGCAGCACGGAACAACGGTGTTGGTGCAGCAGAAATAACACTGCGCTGGAGGCAATGCAAAGCGGCACGCCAGGCGGTCACTGAGCAGAGCTTCACTGCACCTTCACGCTGCAGCCGCAGTGGCAGGCACTGCCGAACGGCGGTGGGTGGCGTGCAGAAGCATGCGCTAGCTGCGCTGGAACCATACATTACACTGGCCGCACAGGCACCCAAACAGCCTACACTGAGACGCATCAGTTCTCATCAGGGTTGAAAGGTTGTTGCAGTGATTGTCAACATATACTTCAAAGAAGTACGTCTAGGAAGTAGTTCATGTGTACAAGTCCAGAGTATCAGGGATACAGCCCCACGTCATGGGGGGGGGGGGAGGAGGCACGAAGCCAAGGGATGCCAGGTGCTGGAGAAGGTGCCGCGTGCGTGTCGCCGCCGCCACCCACCTGTTTGAGGACGTCCTGGTAGAAGGGGCTCGCATAAGCACTCACCCGCCGCAGCAGCTCAACCTGCGTCATGCCCCCAAAAGCTGCGCGAACGCGCGCGCACTCGTCCAGGTATGGCTGCGCGGGCGCGGGAGCGCGACATGGCAGTGCACATGACCTCCTGTACACCAGTACTGCTGTAGTACTACAGAAGAACTACAATATACTTGACCACATGGCGGGTTGATCAAGTGCACCTGGGTCTAGGTGCGGCTGTGCGGCGCAGCGGCGACGCGCGCCGCTGCCAGAGGCTTTTGGCAGTGGTATGATTGACAGCTCTTTATTGGTGGGCGGGCGTCCACAGGCATCACAGCGCGCATGGTCTCCTGTGTACACGAGAGTACTATGATGTCGGAGTACAACGCACAATGGTCGGCCGTGTGTGCATGCTGGCAAGGTCCTGCAATTGTGGTGCACATGCGGGCATGTCGGTTTGAGCTACCGTGCCGCTTCCAAAATTTGGTATTGAATCATGAGCGAGTCTGAGGGTGGGCACATAGCAGCGGAGCATGGGCGCCAAAACCCACGCACTGTGCAGACAGACCTGCTGCAGTTGAAGTGCACCATGGATGTTGCTCCTGGTGCACATGGGTATGGCACTGACGGAGCATGTCGCATGATGCATCCGGCACCCATTTTGCTTCAACTCTGATACCGGCTTACGTGTGAAAACACTGTCCAAGTCTGCGCACATGCCAGAAACACTTGTGGTTGTGTGTTGAATTACAGCAGAAATTCAAGTTGAAGTACATGCCTTGTCAGCGAGTCCATCCCTGTAGAACATGCGCTCCGACAGGAAGAGCAGCCTGTCCGTGTTGGCCTCCAGGCTGCCCTGCAGCAGCTGCGCCACCACTTCCATGTGGCAGTCGCCCGCGGCGGCTGTGTCCAGCTGCGGATACACCACCCTCATGACGCGGCAGCAGCAATGGCGGCGTGAGAACAAACGCATGTTTGTTGGCACATGGCATGGGGTGCTTGTCACACCGCACGAGCGCTATGGGCGTGTGGGCAGGCGGAGCAAGGTTGGGCTCCAGAGCGTGTGTCGGAAGGCGCGCATGCACCCACAACAGTGGCACATGCACCACCAGCACATTAAGCTGTGTGTGGTGGGCAGCTGGCTGTGCTGGGGTTGCTCTGGCACGGGTGAGCAAGGCAGCACCTAAGTATGATGCTCGCCTGCATAAGGTATTTGAAGGCGCCCAGGTCAAGCACGTCCGTGGGCGATGCGTATGTCTGTGTCACCATGTGTCGTAAGACCCTGTATGGCCATGGAGGAGGTGTACATGCATAACATGGAGACGGTAGCGCATGGTGAGAATGACGCAAAAGCAGGCCAAGATGGATGCCAGCAACACGCACACAGCCCAGCACACACGTGTCACTCGCTGCACATGCCTGTGTCGACCAGGCGGTGGCAGGAAGGGCGTGCGCATGAACTCACCCGGTGTAAAGTTGCCTGCCCAGGCCCCTGAGGTCTGCCTCGGCCAGGTAGTACTCTTGCCCTGCAACCAGGAGCTGCTCCCACCTGCCAAGTGGCAGTCGTGCAACACGCACACAGTTGGCAGTTGGGCCGCTGACTTGGCACATACTACGTAGTATATATATATGTTTCACTCTAGTACATTTATAAACATATATATCGGGCGCGTACTTCATGTAGCAGGGCAGATTTTCCAATACATGTCTCGTCCTTTTTCGTGCCCAGAGTACTCTAAGGCAGAGTGCGGCGGAGGCTTGCGCCCCATTTGCGCCCAATTCGCCCTTGAACCCAGGTTGCACGCAGTGCTGCAGAACACAGCCGCAGGGGGGAGCTGGGACATGGCGCGCTGGCTCGTGGCCATGCTGGTCGTGCAAGCAGGAGTGCAGGGATGCAGGGCACTCGCTGTGCGGACCCTCTCCCTGTGCGCAGCCAGCGGAAGCAGGCCAGCTGCAGTCAGGGGCGCCCGAGCCACAACTGGTCCCCGCGCCCACATTGGTTTGCCCAAGGCGATCGACAGGGGGGCGGGTGCCAGCGAGGCACGAGAGCAGCTGTTCCCAGAGCGCCCCGCTGCTCTATCAGGGCTGCCTGACATGCAGCGGGCATTCACGGTTCTCGGCATAGAGACCAGCTGCGACGACACAGGAGCTGCAGTGGTGCGCAGCGACGGCATCATACTGGGCGAAGCACTGGCCTCACAGCACAGCATCCACGAGAAATGGGGAGGGGTGGTGCCTGGCCTGGCGATGGAGGCCCACGTCAACGAGATAGACAGGGTGGTGGCGGCTGCGCTGGCGCAGGCGGGCATGGGAGCTGGAGATGTGGATGCTGTGGCGGTCACCGTGGGGCCGGGGCTTGAAATCTGTTTGCGAGTGGGGTGCGAAAAAGCCAAGGCACTAGCAATGCAGCACGCCAAGCCCTTCGTGGCCGTGCACCACCTGGAGGCGCACGTCATGCTGGCCAGGGCTGCGTTAACGTCGGCACCGGGCAGCAGCGCCACCTCGGCCCAAGCACCACCGCAGCAGCAACAACAGCAGCAGCAGCCTGCACTGGAGTTCCCCTTCCTGGCGCTGCTGGTGTCGGGAGGGCACTGCCAGCTGCTGCTCTGCGAGGGAGTGGGCCGCTTTAAGGTGCTTGGGGGCACGCTGGACGACGCACTAGGCGAAGCCTTCGACAAGGTGGCTCGCCTGCTCGGCCTCCCCACTGGTGGGGGGGGGGGGGCTGCGGTGGAGCAGCGGGCTCTCACAGGCGACCCAAAAGCCTTCCCCATGCCCATTCCCATGGTCCACAAGAAGGACATGAACTTCAGCTACGCCGGCCTGAAAAATTCCTTCCGCATGACCGTTGAGCGCGTGCGAACGCAGCGCGCCCTAGCCCCCGGCGTCGCTCTCCCCCCCGAAACCGTCGCCGACCTCGCGGCCAGCTTCCAGAACGCCGCCATAACGCACCTGGAGCAGCGCGTGCGGCGTGCCATGGTGCACGCCCACGGTTCCGGCGTGCGCGCACTCGCGGTCGTGGGCGGCGTCGCCGCCAACGCGCAGGTGCGCGCGCGCCTGGGCGCGCTGTGTGAGGCGCAGGGCAGTGGCTGGGCGCTGGTGGTGCCCCCGCCGCGCCTGTGCACCGACAACGGCGTCATGGTCGCCTGGAGCGCGGTGGAGCGCCTGCGGAGCGGCATGTCCAACGTGGCGCGCGGCCAGGAGGTGTATGCGCGAGTGCCGCTGGGGCCGCAGGAGACTGTGACCCCTGCTGTCGCCGCTGCTGGTGATGGTGGTGGTGAGAGGGGCGCCGCTGCGGCAGCGGCTGCGCCGGACAGGTAGCGAGGCCGCGCCTCTGCCGTGGCGGCGGCGCCCACCTTGGTATGTACATGCAGGTGTTGTGCATACACCCCATTTAGTATGGGTCTCAACTATCTAATGGTGTCATCTGTGTGTTGTGTGCGTGCACAGTCGCTGTGCACCATTTGCTTTTTTGTTGCCATTCTGCCACTGCCAAGTGCATGGGTATAGGTCTGGCTGGTCTAGCACTGCCACTGCTTTGCATGCCGCATTGCCTCTATCCATCGCGCGGGGTAGGTTTGCTGAAGGCTGTTATACTTCCATAGTGCCACAAACAGAGGCAACACGGCAGCGGCTGTGCCACTGTCTCTAGCAGAAACAGATACCACCAGTAAGCACGTCCCCAGGCGAACCTCAGTATGAGAGGGCGTTCCCAGCACTGCAGAGGCATTTGTACCGCCTTGTTCTGAACAAGTCACGCTGGGCGGAACTTGTTAGTTCATTGAGTGCCTCCAAATTAACTTTTCCCTCATATTCTTTTGCCTTTTGAAATACAGTAAGTGCTAGGGCACGCTATTCATACACTAAGAAGTACTTCAAAGTAACTTATGCAGGGCTACCATTGACTTTGCTACTCCAAAGATTTCTGTGCCGGCATTTCCTACTTCAGAACAAGACGGTACATGCTCCCCAAGGTACTGTACATGTTGCAAGAAAACCCATATATTTCGTGGATAGAGCCTGTACAACGTCGCCGGCTGGCGCACACACATCACATTTGAGGTCGGCTGTACTCAAAGCACCATGGACAGGTGCCGGCTGTGCCTTAAAATGCACATGGCTGATGTATGGATTATGGCACATGGCTGATGTTAAGATTATGGCCAGCGGCCAAGTGGCTAGCAAAAGTCACATGTGTCCATACAGTATTAGATCTGCATATCTGTAAACACACCACTGTACTTCGAAGTTCGGTGTTTTTACAATACAGCCTGGTCGACACCTGTCTGCACCACTGCTGGACACACATAAACTCACGTGATGTTGCCAGGGCCGACAGACAGCACCAGGCTCAGCAGCGCCGCCGGCGCCCGCAGCTTGCATCCTTGCACCGCCACTTTCTGCATCACATGACAGAATGGACACGCATGCGCCTGCGGACGTTAGGTGCCTGCTGCGAGACTGACAACACTACAATGCGCCACTGTATAATAGATACCTGAGGATGCGCACATGATATAGGGGTGGTCACCCGCAATGCAAGGGCCATCTGTATGTGGCATTAGCCACCGAGGGTGAGGTGACCTACTTCAAAAGAAGTACATGTGTACTGCTGCTACTGTACGTCTGCATCGTCAATGGTGCTTGCTGCCCATCACCGTCGCGCACGATGATACAAATATACAGATAGTACTTCCGAAGTACATGTACTCTTATTAAACTCCGCTTAGGGCGCGGAAAGCCCTTTGCACACGGTGCGTGTGACCAGAAAAGGATAACACAGATAGCGAAAAAGCTGGAAATGCTCAGCACTCCGTACTCTGAGGGAAGCATGACATGTTGCCAGAGCGCTACTCTAGCGGATTAGAGCACCATGTCCCAGGGGACCTGCTACCACCCCCACCCAGCTCCCAGCACACCATGCTCCCCCCACACACCAGGGGCCGCCATATAGTCCATGACACCCACATGTACTCAAAAGCGGTGCACAATGCACATCAGCTCGGTGCAACAATGGCGCGCCACATGCCCTTGACTAACCCCAAGGATCACTTCTGATGACATTCACGGTACACCACATTCTGAGGCAGGCACGGCTGCGATGGCTCGGCACGCACCTTGAGCACCGCTGCCGCCGCCGCAAAAAGCAGCCCTCCTGCTGCCTTCACCGCAAAGAAGCGGCTGCGATTGCGGCAGCAACGCAAAACAGGCGCGCAGGTGATGTAATAGTGAGCGGCCGCGACTCCCCACTGCGCCTTTGCGCATGCATAGGCCGTCCGCACGTGGCGCATGCGCACATGCGATAGCAGTCACAACATGGGCCGCCGCTGCAGCAGGAAGGGATGGCTCCGGCTGCTGAGCAGCAAGGCAGGTGCTTTGCTAGCAATGCCGCCAGCAGCCCCGAGTGCTCGCATTGGAGGACGAGGCCAGGGTATGGCGCACATGCAAACCAGAGCAACCTCGGTGGACACAGCCCCCATAAGCCATTTCCATTTCCTCTCGTGCACTGCATGCAATCTGAGAAGTGTCCCAATACAGTGCACTGCACCTGCCATTGTCATGTTGAGGTCAGAGCATGCGCGCATGTGGGGGCAGCTGGCCAACGTGGCAGCACATGTATGTTGCAAGCCCACTGCACCAGCAAGCACCAATAGCCATCATGCTGGCAGCCCTGTGTGCGTGCACACTGCCTACGGCATGCAACCCAGGCCCATTGTCTGTGTCAGTAAACGTGTGCAGCCCTATGTAATTTGTACTTCGAAAGTACTACTGTAGTACAAAGTATGTCACAACAAGTTGTTTGCATGTTGTGTGCTCTGAAGCGGTGCACGAACGCACCTGGGCGTCATGGCATACCCCAGCACACCGCCCACTGGCACCATGGTTTTGACCCCCTGGAAGCAGTGGGAAGGCACACAAGCAGCTGGTGTAAGGGCACATATGTGGCGGCTGCTGGCTCAAGAAGGCAAACATGGTGTCTGGGCGCTGCTGGCTCGCCATGCGGCGCTTAATGCTGGATGCAATCTGCGCACAGCCATGCCTATGCAATGTGTGTCAAGGACACAGTATAAGCGCTGTCACCAGCGACATGATTGCTGCAACTGCACCCAAATACCTGCACTTGCGCCACATGGGCGCCAGCTGACCGCTGAGCACAATGAAGCTTCAATGCAGCGGAGCGGCAGGTTACGCCGCCAAGCAGCAGCGTCACCACCGACGCACCGCCTCACACTTGTTGGCAACAACTTGGGCCACACACCATGTCGGCACGGCGCGGGAAGCGGCGCAGCCCCAACACAGTGATGAATTTGAGCGGCAGCATGCCGTGCACTACCCTGAAGCGACAGCGCAGCGGCGCCAGGCAGCAGAGCCGCGTGCTCACCAGCCGCATGGCGGCTCCGGGCGGAATCATGTCTATGACATCCCTTGCCCGCTGAAAGAAATTGTCAATGCGTGATGGCTGGGCAACATAGTCCGGATGGCGCCGCGCATCAAACGGGTATGCCACCGCCGCCGCCCCTCCGCCCAGCCCGCCGTGCTGCTGAGCAGCATCTGGTCCCGGGTCTGGGGAGAAGTACCGGCTCTGCTCGTAAGGGTTGCCAATGCTGTAGGTTCCGCTGCTGCCAGCGCAGGGCCAGTGGCAGCAGGGGGTTGTGCACCGGGGTGTAAACGGTTGGGGTGCGCTGGGGAAGGAGTGGTGGTGCTGGTGGTGCTTCGCAACAAGGCTGCCACAATGTCAAGTCAGCAAACTCCGAAAAGAATTGCAGCACCATTTTTGGTAGCACTGCAAGTTTTGGTGCTGATCATCAGGCGCCCAACACTGAAAACAGCTTCGGAAGGGCCTGAAAATTACGCGGTGTGAAGTGCAGCAGGAAATGCGAGACGCCTTCTCTTGAGTAAGCTTCTAACCCGGCGCCCTGCCCGAACAAGACCGCGCTGCGCTATCTGCCTGGCAGCGCAGTTGATGCAACGTAAGGGTCGGCTGGACGGAAGATGAAAGGTTTTACTGTTGCGACAGTTTGGTGAAATAGGATGGAAGGCGTTGCCAGCACAAAAACCTGCAGGCCCAGACGGTGGGAGCCATTAGACAGTCTCTTCCCTGCCAGTAGCACCTTCGCCCAGCGTGCACGCCGCAGCTGTGGTGTGAACAGACCTGGTGGCTGGTTGCTGCTGCACTTCTGAACCAGACACTTCGGTCCCTACAACAGTGGGCCCCAGAAGAAAAAAAATGAAATAGTGAGGGTCTGGTCCAAGGCTCCGCAAGAATCGGTGCACTTGCTCGAAGCAAACCAAACCATGACCGCACCACTGGCCTGTAACTTCAAGCCTGAAGTAATGACACTGACAGGCAGCTGCCTCCCTTGGTTTTGGCCAGTCGCCTGTCCCAGACCCGGTCGCTGCTTCCTGTACTGAATACTTCGTCAACGCCAAGCACATACCCTGTTCGCGCTTACACCAGAACCGCACTACTACCTAGTACTTCAAGTACTTGCTATCGCCAGCCAGAAGTGCACGGTGTGTCTTGTGGACCAGGGCTGAATGGTGGGCTGCCATTACACCCACATGAGTCGTAACCGATGAAAACCTTGTAAGATCCACTGCTAAACGCTGCATTCACGCGCCTGGCAACGATTGCGACACAGTGAGTGGCCAAGTGTATGCATGAGCAGAAGCAGCACGCTAGTAGCAGCATGGGTGTGTGCCTGCACGTGGTAAGCTCCGAATACACGCCAGCAGGGCTGCTGAAGCACAAGTAATCCGAGCAATAGTTTTGCCGACCGAGCATGCCCACAGCCTCCTCTCACCTGCCGTAATCATTGGGCTGCTGCTGCTGGTGCGGCAGAGGCTGTTGCAAGCCCTGCGGCTGCTGGGGTTGCTGGTACTGCTGCATGCCCCAGCTGCCCCCCCCCCCCCACCAACGCGCCGCCTTCCAGCCATTACAGAACGCCTGCTGGCGCTTCCACTCCTAAAGCCGCTCCTTGCCAGCCCTCCCCACGTCACGTACGCCGTTGCTCGATGCGCACACCATGCCGCCACGGTTCCCACCACTGCCAGCTGCACGAAAGTGAAGGATCTCATCACGATGTCGGCCACGGTATTGTGGACGGCGGGCAGCAGGATCGCCTGCACTGGTGCGTAGTTAGGGTGACGTTGGGTTAACGACGTCGCACTACCATCGCCACCGCCTGTCCCCGATCGCAAGCCATGCACTACACCCTTCCCGGAAACTTTCAACGGGCACTGAAAACAGCATTTGTACAGCGCTGCGCACACAGTGCTCAGCACACCCGCCACACTTTCAAAAAGGTTGGAGCATGCGCAGACGCAGCGCAGTAGCAGCTCGATCGAGCGCAGTGCAACTAACGCGCCGCCGGAGTGATGGCATCAGCTAGCAGGCTGTAAGCAGCATGCTGACGTTGCTTTTGGTGTCCGCTGCCTTGTGCCTGGGATGTGGGGCTGCCCTCAGGCTGCCTTGCCTGAGGCACCTGGATCCAGCACTAACGGCCAACAACAGACAAGCAGCACCCTTGTTCACCCTGTGCTGCTCCTGCACCACTGTGCCGACAAGCCGTCACTGGAGCGGCATTAGAAGGTCGCTGGCGCTGCGTGCAGCTAATGATGGGTCCGAGGTAAGTGCTTGTAAATGCATTTGCTGCAACTGTCCTACATGCAACATGTGTCTTTGGCACTGCGATGCTGCCGCCTGTGTGGCGTTTGACTGCGCGCATGGTCTTCGGTGGCACCGATGTGCAGGGGGATAAGGAGCGAGAGCACAAGCCCCACCGCCCCAGGTGGGATTGGGGAGCCATTTTTGGAGGGAGCGAGGTGAGCTGGCGGTGCAGGTTTAACCGTCACATGTACTACAGTAGTAGGACATTTGCTGTGCTCACATTTTGCTGGTGGTGGCTTGGCAGAGCTGTTTTGGCTGTCTGGGGGCAACATGAGTGACCCAGGTGAATGTACGTCTGTGCATGGCGTACAGCACCCTGCTCTTGCTGCTGTGCGATGAGCATGCAGTCAGTCACTCACCCGAGCACCAGCGATCGTTCAGCGTATCGGCACTCGCTGCCAATATCATTATGCCCCTAACTCTTCTCGCCGCTTGGACGTGCACACACGATGCCAAACGGCGCCATGGAGCGCAGGCGCCCACTGCTGCTGAGCACAACTACGAGTGGTACTCGGATTTTGGAATGGCAGCGCCGGAGCTGGCGCAGAAGCCAGCCGACACTGGCACATCCACCAAAGCGCGGCCCGACGAGGCTGCCACACGTGCCAGCAGCGATGGCAACAGCTCCGGTGGACCTGTGGACAGCCAGGGTGGTGGTGGCAAGACGTGCGCTGCAGTGAAAGCTCCCACCCAGCGCGGCGGCAGGCGCAAGCGCATGCGCAGCGCTAGGCGGAGTGGATCGGGTGTGCTGCGGGTGGCGCCGGCGCAGCCGCAGCTGCCCGTGCAAGCTGGTGTGGAAGCTGCTGACAGCGTGGCAGCACATGCAGGCGGCAATGTGAGGCTGTAGTTGGGAGCTATTGACACGTGCCATATAGTAGGTCAGAGGTGCGACTGTGGCAGCAGCTGCTTCGTTATAACGCGTTGCACACAGGTTATGGTGCCTAGCTGCACTGACGTACTCACATCATGTGTCCCCGAACATCACCAGCCAACTGGTGCAGGAGCTGCTGACGAGGTGGCAGCACTTGCGGGGTACAATGTGGGCCCATGGTTGGGAGTTGCTGACATGTGCATGCAGTAGGTCAGAGGTCTGACTATGGCAGCAGCTGCTGCGCTCGTCGCGTTTACCGCACACCCTGCGCCTAGGCAAGCCTGGTCAGCAGTAAGAGACATGCCTGCCGCCACGTGGTTTATGGTGCCTAGTTGCACTGATCTACTCACGCATGTGACACTATCCCGAACCTCGGCAGTCAACTGGCAGGGCCCGCCCGCCTTTATGCATTGAAAGTCTGGTATGGTGCCGCAAACCACCAGGTGTCTGCAAGCACCACGCACTACCTGCTATACCAACTGGTTCACGCGGTTGCACCCATGTGCAGGACCAGGATTCCTCTTCCGACAACACAGACGCCGCTGCCAGCGATGAACAGGCGGTGACGCCAAAACCCAAGGGCCCACCACCACTGGAGCAGGACCTAGTTGCCGCGATAGCCATGGCACAGACGGCCATGAAGACAGCAGCGGCTGTGTGCGCTGTGGATTATCCACAGCTGCAGGCCGCACTCGCTGCATACGAGAAGGCGGCGGGCGCAGCGCAGGTACGCGTAATCAACTTCAACTTTGAAGTCACCCAGCTGCTGCTGGCAGGGTGTGGTGCACACTGGCGTGGTGTGTCTGCACCTGCTTCAGAGCTGTGTTGCCGAGCCGTTCCACTATATCCCACATGCATTTTTGGCACAGAGCAAAAAGCAGTGCCAATCCCATTGCTTCGTGATGCCAATGACCTTCATCGAAGTCAATGGCTTCACCCGTGTACTATACCCACTTGCGTGCCGCCCACTTGCACTTCCACGCCACCACATCCCCATTCGCATTCCCGCAAGCCAAAATAGCTGCAGCAGCAGCGCCCACGCCGCCTGTCGCCCACGTTCGCGCATGCCGCCGCACCGCCCGCAGGCTGCTGCCAACACCATTGCCGCAACACGCAGGCGCAGGGCGGCGACGGCACTGGCGGCGGCGCAAGAACTAGAGGCAGCGGCGGCGGTAGCGGTGGACGAGAGCGGCGCTGCCCGCGCGACTGTGACGGCGCACATGCGCGCGGGGCTTGCACGCACGAGTGAGATTGAGGCGGAGGTGAGGCAGGTGCTCAGCAGCTCATGGGGGATGATGCGGTTTGGGAGCTGTGTGCGTGGCGGCTGCGGCATGGCGCTGGGTGTTAGTGAGGGACCAACCATTGCTGCTGCCAATAATAATGATTATCATGATGATGATGGGTATGCTGCTGCTGCTGAGCATATGGCTGGCTTGCCGCTCATTTTCCGGTGCGTTCGCTGTTACCTGTCCACAAGACTAGCCGCATGGCGCCCCTGGTATACTGTGTGATTTGCTGCTGCCAAGTGCCACAGGTTCGTCACTCAGAGTAGCCACACTGTGCCGCGCTGCAAATTCTCTTTAGGAGTGGTGCACCAGCTTAATGCTGAGCACATCCCTCGGCTGTACCATGCACAGGCTGCGGAGCCAATGGACATGCAGCTGCGCGCTGCCATACGCCAGGCCAAGCAGCTGCTGGGCACTGCCGTCGATGTGGCCGCCACCGACGGCACAAGCATAGAGGTGTGTGCCCCCTGATTGTATTGCTGCACTGCATTCTTTCTTGGGGGGGGGGGGGGAGGGGGGGGGGAAGCTGCATGGGTCCGCCCGTGGCACCCCTATTTATCTACCCTACTGCTATTCGTCTACTGGCACAGCAAGACCCAGTAGTGTTTCATGGCGCTGGCAGGCAGCCCCGCGACCAGTCCTCGAAATGCTCAAAACCGTGCACTACCCCTCGCCTGTGGGGAGCGAACACATGACTTTCCCCCATGCCGCACGCGTCCGCCGCCGCGCCGACCAACTAACACCCTGCAGGCCGTGGAGCGCGCAGAGAGGGCTGCGGCCGCGTCAGTGTCCGCCCTGGAGGACACGGCTCTGCGCGCGGCGGCGGCAGCGCAGGTGGCGGCGGAGGAGGCTGCAAAGGCGGAGGGCTCGCTGGGGGCGCTGGAGGCGCGGCTGTCCGATGTGGCGGCACGCGCGGACAGCGGCGGTGATGCGCTGCTGGCGCTGTGCAAGGCCGACGTGGGCGAGGCGCAGGTGCGTGGTCAGCCGTGTGCGTGAAATATTGTGTCATGTACTATGGTCTTGGTGTTGGAGTGGCGGGCTAGACGCGCCGGGGTATGGGGTGCACCCGCGGGGTCGGCCGCATGCATGGGTGTTATGGTGAAGCCGTGGTGTCGGGGGTGGGTGGGTTATGCTGCTGGTGCAGGCGGGGCTCATCAGTGCCGGCGCTGTGCGTTTGAAACAACCCATCAGCTGGCACAAGTACCCGTGAGTTTTAACAACATTGCCCACATGGAAAACCACAACCTAATGCAGCAAAGTTTATGTGCACGAGGTTTTTGTGCACTTTTGGCTCGACACCTGCGGTTTGTTGCCAGCCCCGTGGGCGGCATGGCAAGGTTGAGGCCGTTGCTCCTGTGGCGGCGCACAAAGGCAAGCGCCGCCGCAGTTGCCGTGCTTATCACAGTGCATAGTCCAGCTGCCTGTGTTACCAAATGCACTTGCAGCTGGGGCACTTGTGAAGGCCGCACCCCTTGCCTTCGTACGCCACAACTACGTGATGCACAGGAGGCGCACGCCTGCAGCTGCAACACACCCTTCAACAAACTTTTACCCCCTTCAACAAAGCTTAATTTTGCCTGGTGGCCCATGCGCCACCTCAGCGCGGTTGTGGCGCCTGCACAGGCCACCATACGTGACCGCCGTGCCCATTTTCCTGCCCGTGCCTTTGGTCGTGCGGTGCTGGTGCGGACAGCGGTGTATAAGCGTGGCGAGGCGAATGGTGCGCGGTAGGGGCGGCGCCGCTGGAGCACGCAGCGCGCTGCGGGAGGCCACCGTCCAGGTGCGACGCTGCAGCTGAGCACCACACCAGCAGGTGCTCAGCAGGAGCACCGTACGCCAACGTCCTGGTTGCCTCTCCTTTGCTTGCCCCAGCCCCGCCCGCTGCTGGCAGGTCGACTGTGGCTTGTGGAGAGTGGTGCACTCCAGTGCGGCGTGCAGCCGCCTGGCGCCCCTGTGGCGGGCCCCCGGCACGGTTGTCAGCGAGACATGAAGCGTCAGTACCAGAACAGCAGCCAGCTGGTGCGACACGTTTGGGCGCTGAGCACGCGCCCTCCACGATACCTAAAGCCTAGGCGGACTGAGAGCACGTGCGCATGCACCTCGCTGCCGCGCCTCAGTACTCCCTGCCGTCCACTAACACTCCGGGGAGAGGGAAACCGTGCGCGCACAGGTGAGCGCGCTGGAGGAGCGGCTGGCACGCGGTGCGCGACGCCTGGCGGAGGCACGCTCTAAGCGCGAGGAGCTGGACAGGGCCTTGGGGGAGGCGCACGCGGAGCTGGCGGCCGTGCAGGTGGCCGCGGACGCCGACGCGCGCTCGCGCAGCGCCGACGAGCCGCGCTATGGCGCCTGCGAGCAGGTGCGCGCTTGCTGGCGGCTCTCTTGGTGGGGGCGAAGTTGATTTTTTGAAGAAGCATACTGGCCTCTGAGCTTTTGGCCGGCAGCAATCGGGGCAGGCGTGTGGCGCCACCACTGCGGCGTCTGCACACACATGTGCGCTGCTTGTTTGCGGCCCTCCGACTGGAAGTTGGTAGTTGAAGTGGCCACTCCAACTGCTGCTGGCTGTCAGTGGCTCATCTGCGCACACACACTACGCCCGGCATCTCAAAGAACCGCCCTGCGTGCACCCCTTGCACAGGACAAAGAGGCGGTGCGGGGCGTGGAGGCGGCGGCTCGCACACTGCGGGGCTCAGCCGCGCGCCTCAAGGTGCCCCTTGGCACTGACCACCTTGAGGGGCTGGAGCTCGCCAATGACGAGCTGTTTGCGCTTGAGGCCTGCCGCAAGGTTGCGGTGGCGGCGGCCGCCGTGGCGGCGGCTGCGGCGGCAATGCGCGAGCGGCGGCAGCAGAGGGTGAGCTGGCGCAGCCGGCGGCGTGTCCAAGTGCGCATTTGTGGCTCTGAGCCTGTGGCTGTCATGTGGCACTCAGTAGTAGCGCTGTGTGTCAGGGGGCGGGTTGGCATCTGGTGTGCCGCCCTGCAGTGTGCGGGAATGCGTGTTGGTGCATTACTGGATGAAAAGGCCTGTGCCGCCCGCCCCTCTCACCCAAACCCCTTCAACTGATGCATGCTGGTGGCTACATGCTGGCGGCGCTGCGCTCGCACCACTTGCTGCTGAGCACGTGTGCCCAGGCGGAGGATGAGCAGCGCGAGGCGGCGTCGGCGGCGCTGCGGGAGCAGGCGGAGGCGCAGCGCTCGGACAGCAGGCGCGTCCTGACGCATGCCGCGGAGATGTCCCAGCAAGTGCAGCAGCAGGTGGGGGGGGGCACATGGCGGTATGTGCTCAATCACTTGGTCAATGCCGTGGTCAGCTTTGTCTGCACGTGCGCGCGTTGGCCTGGGAGACTGCCAATTTGCGTTGTCAAGCGACACACGATACATGTCCCCTTGCCAAAACTGCACCGCTACTCTCGCAACTGCCATGGGAACACACGTGCGTACGCCAACGCGGTGTGTTAGCATTGGCATACGCACATGTGTTAGCCTATCTAGTTCCCTCACGAGAAATGGCGTCACAAAACAGAATCGAGCAGCGAACCACAAGGGTTTTTTGCTGGCCACGTGTGCCATGTGCGCAGTGACCAGCTGAGCCAATGAAAAACATGCACGGCAAGCTCATGTACGCCACAAGTGAGTCCTCACACATTTTCCCCAGCCCTACGCATGTTATCATCACAGGTTGCTGCCCTAAGTTCTCACCACCATCAATTCACGTGAATTCACGGCGGCACACCCAGCCATAGGTTGCGCACCACAATGCCGAGCAATTCTTACCCTTGGTCACCACCCGCCCTCTCGCACGGCTGTGCTCACCCCCCCCCCCTTTCCCTCCTTGTAGGCGCAGGCGGGCGGTGTCGTGCTAGTTCCGCGCGTGGCAGAGGCATTGGAGGCCAGCAGCGCTGCGCAGGCGCTGGCGCGCAAGCTTGAGAACGGCATGCAGCTGGAGGGGCTGGGCCAGGCGGCGTTGGCGGCTTTGGAGGTGCTTTTGCTTGCGGCGTGCCGCGTTGCGGTTGTACGGGGGCGTGTGCTGTCTCCCAGCGCTTGCTAGCACATGAAGTGCACTATAATGCAGTTGTGCATACCGGCTGATGCCCACTTAACAACAGGATGCTCCCCGGTCTCAAGGTAAAGTTGAGCAAGGCGTGCGTGTCCTCTATGAGGCGCACTTCAACGCCGCTTCTCAACTGGCACATGATGGATGCTCTCATTACGCGAGCTGCTGCTTGTAGCAATCACCGCTCATGCCCAGCGTGGTCGCTGGTGCTGCTCAGCACTGTTAGCGCTGCTGTACCACAACTGCTGTCTGGCATGCTGAGCAGGCTGCATACTCGGCGCAGTCGGTGCTGACGCTGGAGCTGCAGGCCAAGGCGGAAGAGGATGCGCGCGTGGCTGCCCTGCTCAGCAGGTGTGCCCCAGGCTTGAAATTTCTATCTTACTGAAATTATCTATTTTTTTCCATTCCTTTCACAGTTACTTCAGCATACTCGCAGCAATGCACGTGAGTCATGTGGCATAGCTGAATCAGCAGCAATCACGGCTTACCCGCGCCTGTAGTGGCACAAGTGTAGCTGAACCGGACTCCAACCAAATTGTTATTTTCGCTTGCCAACAAATCAGCGCTACCAAAGGGTTTTCTGTGCAGTGCCAGGTCAAAATTTGCACCTCGACAGCCTGTACACACGCGTGCTGTCTCAGCTGCTGCCAGCGCTGTGTCGGCTTTTTGCGAGCACCCTCGTGTAACCGCACACCAGCTGCACATCACCTGGTTCCAAGTGGCGACTGCTGCTGCCCACTTTGAAACACAAACAAGTGGTACAGACCAGACTACGGTGCTGGATGGACAGCGTTCAACTCACATGATGGCATCGACAACCATGAGTAATGCCTGAAGAACTTGGTGCCAGTGTGGGGCCACCTGGTGCAAAAGCCCCTACCCATGAATCAGTACGTAACACACACTGGCGCCGTACCCTTTGTGCCATACACCATGCTACATTGCATGGAACAGGCTGGATGCACCTGCGGCTGCACTGCGTGAGCTGGAGGCTGAGGTGGCCGGCGGAGGGCTGCAGGACGCAGGCGGTGTTACCCCGGCGCTGATGCTGGCTCGCCAGCGGGTGGTGGCGGCGCAGAGCAGGTGGGTGCTGCTGTCATGGTTTACCACATGTTTTTTCAGGTGTCAAGTTGAAGTTGTTCTATGGTGGGTCATGTGCCATGTTGAAGTTGCTTGTGTGTGCTGGTGCTGCACACCCATGCACGGACCATTGCCGGTTGGCCTTTGCGCGGCTGCCATGCTGGTACGCGTGCCCACGACACCCGTCACCGCCAGCCGGCATGTCGCTCTCGCCTCAGCAACACGCTGCGCCCCTGACCCACAACCATGCCCTTCACCTCCCTCCTCCCCCCCTTCCCACGGGCCTGGCAACAGCATTGTCAGCAAGCCTCCGGCTGACGCGGCGGCCATCGAGTCTGCGCTCACCGTCGCCGCCGCCGCCGTCGACGCCGCCTCGGCGGCGATGGGCACGGCGCGGGAGCGTGCAGCCACTGCCGCGGCGCGCGTGCGCGATGGCAACGCGGCACTCACGGAAGCGGCCGTGCGCCACAGCGACGCCGTGGCCACTGCTCGCGCGGCTGGAACCCTTGACACAGGGGTGGTGCAGGCGGCGCAGAGTGAGTACGCCGCTGCCCTGGCAACGGCGCGCATGGTCATGGCGCAGGCAGCGGGGCGCGCGCAGGTGAGGTGCCATTCTGGGGGGGCGA
Source organism: Ophiocytium majus (assembly GCA_032358315.1). Lineage (NCBI taxonomy): Eukaryota > Xanthophyceae > Mischococcales > Ophiocytiaceae > Ophiocytium > Ophiocytium majus. The sequence goes on from JAULBY010058767.1 coordinate 27,694, forward strand.
AAGGGTGAAGGGGGCTGTGCGGGGGCGTTGCAGGTGCTTGCAGCAGCGAGCTTGGGTGTGCGTGCATGCGAACCAGGTGGTTGACAGCACGGTGCAGGTGGGGTGGCATTGCGGGCGCAGGAGAACTCGGGGGCCAAGCGTCGGTTGTGTGCCTACAGCAGGCAGCGGGCATTTGTGGTGTTCGCAACCAGGTTGTTGGACCGTAAAATCCCCGGCTGCCGGCCCGCCAGCGCACGATGATGACTGCATCCCTCCGCTGACGCACCCCGCTGGCAGCCAGCCGCCTTCCACTTGTCCAGAGGAGGTTTGGATGTCCACACACGTGGCCCCGCCCGCCATGCCGCTGCCCTCTCCTTCGCTCCCCTCAGGGCGACGTTGCGTCCGCACCATTTTTGTCGGCGGCGCGAACGGTTCTTCGTGCAGCCGTGGCCATGGAGGAAGCCGTCGCGACTGAGGCGCAGCGGCGGCGCGCGGCGCAGACTGCGCTCCTGGCGGAGGCGCGTGCACGCCTTGCAGCTGCTGCTAAGATGGAGGCCATGGCTGCCGGTGGTGGCCAGGGTGGGCCGGGGTGGCAAGGGGGCGCGGTGGTGGCGCGCATGGCACGGGCGCGCGCGGCGCTGCAGGGCGTGGTTGAGGAAATGGAGAGAGATGACAGCGCAGATGTGGGCGCGGACATGCAGGTATGAAGGGGGGTGGACTTGCACTTTAAGGGGTGGAAGTTGTGAGGCTAGTTCTGATGCGGTTGAAGTGCGTGTGGTTGGGCAGCGAGAGGCAGAGGCACTGCCGCAGCGTTTAGGTTGGAGCTGTTGCATGGTGTGGTGCGGGTGTGAGCGTGGATGCAACTGCGCTGTTCACGCATGCAACTGTTATAGTACAGTAATCAGGAAATGTAACTGTTAAGGAGGTACTGCACATGTTGAGTTGGGTTTATGCACCAGTGTGTACCGTAACTGACAGGGTATAACGACCCTGCGGGTTGGCAGCGGCAGGGTCTCGTTTTGCTAACATGTGGGTCGTTACACAAGTTACCCGCATAATACGAAGTGACCCCGGCGATAGCAACGGGAGCGCGCTTTGCTCACCCCCCCCCCACCCCCCTCAGTAGCTGCGAGAGCGCACTCTGCCCTCGCCGCTCCCATGCAGCGCGGCCTCGTGGCATGCATGCGCTCTGCGCATTGGCTAAGTGGAAGTGTCTTGGAAGTCTCGCACACAACCACCACCTCACGCACATCAGCTCGCTCACTCACACAATGCACGAAGCCATGGAAGAAGAGGGCAGCAGGCAGGTGCCGGCTTCTGTGTGTGTCGTGCGTGCATGGTGCCCCCCCCCCCTATACAAGGTGCCTGACCCCTCGCTATACAGTACACCCCTGTCGTGCACGCTGCCGGCGTTAGGCTCGCAGGGAGGCGGTATACATGACCTTGCATAACGCCACCCTCGCATACAAGGCTCCCTCGTTGTACCCTGTCAGTTATGGTATGCAGCGTTGCACAGTGCGGGTTGGCATGACACATTTTGCACTTGTGGCACAATCAGCGACAGTACGACCATGCAAGTATCTGAACACCTCCACAAGTGCACATGAAACGTTAAAGTACTTGACGTGCTCGAACTACATAGATCTGTATGTACCTACTGGCATATGTTCATTTGTGCAAGGCAGGCATCAGGAGCAGGCGAGTGGCAGCAGCACCCGCGATATAACGCCAGCTGCGTACCATAAGAGCCCCATGGAAAGGTTAGGGGGGGGATGGGGGTGGGGTTACGGTGGTTAGCACGGGCCTCGCAGTGCTTCATGAGACAGGGCATGCGGACTCACACCCACCCCCTTAAAAGAAATGCAAAGCAGCTGGCCGCCGCCCTGCATCACTGCCATTTGTGGAGGGCACGCTGCACATTTTTTGACCCATTTTGTGTTCTGTATACTCCGAACTTATACACATGTGCACACCATTCATGAAATGCAACACACACTTTGCTTGTGCCTCCCCCCGGTGGCATGCAGTAACAGAGGTCTACCCTCATCTTATTCACCGTGGCGATGTGTTGGGGACGCACTTTGTGCTGGCAGAATTGTATTAGGATAGGTCATTTTGGGTAAGACCCCTTGTCTTGAACAAGCATAGGCTCCACCCCCCAACAAAATTCGAAGTATGCTAGAAAGGGGGATATTAGCTTTCATCCCATGCGGCGGTGCTTCCTGATGACACACAAGGTGCCTCAACTACTTGAAGTTAACAAGTATCTGAAGTATGTTCCTGTGTGCGGACACGTCTGCACCGCAGCAAGTGCGGCAGCCGCGCCAGTAGCACTTGATGTGGCCAGGAATGGCAGCTACTCAAGCGCGTCTGGCTCCTACTACTGGTACATGCAGCAGACCCAGCGTACCACTGGTCAACCCTGGCCGCCGCTACCACTGCTGCCGCGCCTGTTTGCGTCCAACAGCGCGCCATGGCGGAGGTCAACGCGGCGGTGGAGGCGCTGCTCGCAGTACAGGGTGCCGAGCCCCAAGCCCCGCCAGCACCCCAGACTCCAGCCGCCGCTGCCGCAGCACAGGCGCCACGGCAACCTCCCACTGCCGCAACCACCCCAGCGCCTGCAACTGCACCGGCTGCAACACTCTCTGAGGCGCCAACCGCTTCAAAAAAGCCGCTGCCGCCGTTTCCGTCGCTCAGGGAACCAGCACCTGCAGCCGCTCCCGCTTCGCGTGTGAACCCAGTGACTGAGCCGGCACCTGCAGCCTCTGTGAAGGCGCCAGTGTCAGATCTGTCGCGTCGTGTCCCTGGTGTGCAGGTGCGCTCGCGGGCTCAACGACTGCAGCAGTGCCCACCATGGCATCGCTACCATCGCATCTCTGCTGCTGCTCTCATGCTGCTCTGTTCAGTGCGGTTGGATGTGAGGACGCTGTCCTAATGTAGCCGTTTGTGTGTATTGCATGTGAAACCTGTAGCACCGGGACCCCCGGCGGCGCTGGATGTTGCAGCTGACGACGATTGCCAACACCCCGCTGTCGCTGATGCCCAGCGCGCACCACTATCGCCTCTGTGCAACCGTGCTTGCTCTGCAGGCGGGTGCCGTGAAATTGGTTTCTGCTGAGCACCCTGCAGGCAGCAGCACCGCAGAGGCGCTGCGAAACGGCACAGGCGCACAGGAACCGCTGGCAACCGATAAGGGCATGCAGCAGCCACTGGCACGCGTCACAGGTACACAGCAGCCATCACAAGGTGACAAGCGGGCATTCACTGCAGGGGGGCAAGAACCTTTGACGGCCGCTTTGGACGAGGTGCCACACAACGCCACTGCCGCCATCACTGCGGCGGAGGCGGTGGAGAGTGCGGCGGCGCGCGAGAAGGCACTGGGCTTCGCACAACAGTGGCTTGCCAACCTTGAGGTAAAGCATGAACCTGTGTTTGACTGCGAATTGGCAGCAGCAGGGGCATGCTGGCGTCCCTAGAGGGCACCAAAGCCGTGGCGCAAGCAAAGGCGCGCCTGTTTCCTGTGTGCCGCCGCCGCACCTGCGTTTTGTGATCACGCTGCTGGTTTTGCTGGTGCTACTGCTGCTGCTGCTGCTGGTGGTGGTGGCGGTGGTGCTGCTGCCTGGCGAGGAGGGCTGGCAGGGCGACGCCAACCGCCTGGGAGGGGGGCTGTCCGCGGCCGCGGCACGTGCAGCTGCTGATAAGGCAGCGCGAGAGGTTGCTGCTGGTGCGGCCACAGCTCAGGACTCCTTGCAAGACCTTGCAGAGGTAGGCGTGGCACTGGTGCTTGCTGCGACCTGGCTGGCAACCATGGCCCTGGCACCCGGCGGCGCGGTGCATGGTGCCAAATGCAACACTCGAGCATGCAGCATGGCTTTGTGTGTGACTAGAGTGTGTGTGCAGATGGCCCCAGCCACGTGTATTCCAATGTGCCTCGCCGCTGCTGTGGTGTGCGCATGGGTTGTGCCATTGTGCATGAGTTGTGCCGTTGCAGGCAGCAGTTGCACCACCAAGGGCTCTGCACACACCAAGCTATCAGCACTGCCGACGCGCCAGCGCATGGGGCTCTGGCGGTGCACTAACACTTATCGTGCCCAACTGTGCGTGCGCGTGAACAGGCGCTGCAGCTGCTGGAGGACAGGGTGCACAGCGCGGCTGGGAACTCGGAGCGTGTCACGCACACGGCGGCGCGGCTGGAGCTCCTGGTCAAGCAGAGCAGCGAGGGCGGGGCGCCCGTTGTCACGCAGTGCAGCGCTGCCCTGGCCCACGCCGAAAAGGTGAGCTGCTCGCTGACAGGACCCTTAACCTGTGTTGTTGTGCTGCAGCACATGTTGCGCCATCCCTTCCCAGTTGCCAGTGCGCATGGTGACGCCAGGCTGCCACCCTCTCGCATAGGCAGCTTTGACGCAGCATGCGCAAGTCCAACATGGACCGCACAAGGCCAGAGGTGACCGCACATGTCACCTCCCATGCCACCGACGCTTGCGCCACTGCCGCCGCAATTCCTCCGCAGCTGCTTGTGGCTGCAGCCTCCACCTGGGACTCCGCCGCCGTCGCAGACGCAGAGCGGGCGGTGGACGCCGCGGCAGCTCAGCTGCGCGACGCCCGCCAGGCAGCCCTGGACGCCGCGCAAGACAAAATGTCGTTCATGCAGTCGGTGGTGGAGCTCGCGGCGGTGGCGGCGGCACTGCGGGACGGCAGCGGTGGTGGCGCGTGCGCCCCCCTTCTCCAGGACGCTCAGTCGCTGCTGGCGGCCGCGCGCGACGCCATGCAGGGGGACCTGGTGGACTGGATGCACGGCGGCGCCGCACGCGCGCGGGGGCTGATTGCCCGCGCAGAGCGCGCTCTGCAGCTGGTAGACTCGGCAGCGGATGGGCTGGGGAGCGCGGGTGCAGTGGGTGGTGCGCCTGCGGCTCCGCGCAGTCAGCCTCCGCAACGTGGCGGCAGTGCCGGTGGTACGGCGGCAGTGGGTGTGTGGGGCGCACCGGACGGCTCCCTTGGCGGCGCGGATGCAACATCAGTGGAGGGCTTTGGACTGGCAGGTGCGCCGCCAGCCGCCGCCGGCGCTGCAGCCGCGCTCACTGGCGGTGCGATGAGAGGCGCCGAGCCTGAGGCTTCTGTGACGGCGGCAGGCGCTGACAGCGGGCAGGCTGCCCGCGCAAGCGGCACTGGCAGCTACATGCCTCTGTGGGTGCGGGCCATGGCTGATGCAGACCCAAGCCCCAGTGCATCGGCCTCCGGTGCTGGCAGCACCCAGCACACGCCTTCGGCACCGCCACCACCTGCACGACGTGCGGCGCCAGCAGCAGGCGGTAGTTCGCTGGGCATGAACCAGGGGCAGGGGCGGGGCATAGGTGGCGAGCAGGGGGCCGGGGCTCAGGCGGGAGCGGCGGCGCCACAGCCACCACGGCGGCCGAAGCTGGTGCCTCCTGATGGTTTGGAGGAGCAGGAGTGGTCCAAAGTGGGGTCGGTTATAGGCCGCGTGCTGGGAACGCTTTTTGGCGAGCCTTAGGCAGGAGGGAGGCGGCAGTTGGCACGGGTGCCAGCGGCGCCACTTTTGTTGGTACATAGACTGTTGTACAGTGCTGTCGTCAGGAAGAGTGTGTAGGGTTAACTGCAGGTGCGGCTGTCATTGTGGCCATGGATGGTGGTGTCCGGGCAAGCAGGGCCTCTCCAGTGGAGCTGTGTGCATGCTATTGTAAATAATAGCACCCACCTACACACACATCATGTGACACATGTCACGACATGTGCTCCCAAGGTGGTGCCACTTTGCTTCTGTGTACATGTGGCAAAAGCCAGAAACAGAGGCATGGACCAAGCTTTGTTCACTAACAATTCACCTGCGGGAATGCACGGCATGCTGCTCAACACAGCAGAGCAGCATCAGCAGCTGTGCTACCAATCTGATGCTCCCTTTGTCAGGAAAGCACAAGGGTGCGCCATGTCGCCCTGATCGCTACCAGCTTTGTTTCCAGCCGGCGACAGCCGCAGGGTGCAGCAGCTCGAGCACATCGTGGCACGCGTGATGCATCGGTCACCGCTGACCTCTGGCAGCAGCTGCTGCTTTGAATACAGCGCGCCTCACGCAGCCTGCAGTGGCAGTGGGCAGCACAAGGTGCGCCGTGCTCAGCAGCAACTGCGCTCTGCTCAATAATACGCTGGCTACACCCTCGCCTCGGTGAGGGCTGGGAAGGGGGCAACTCTGTTCGCTGCATGCCTACGAAGGCAGCAAGTCTCGCACCTACCGAAGCGCGGATTCTATCATAGAGTGTGGTGCGTCCAAGTGGAAGGTGCAGGTGCCATATGTTTGCTACGTCTGAGCTAGGAGCATGCGTACATGCAGTCTCTGGCAACATGCCAGGCTTTATTTAGAGCGTATCTAGTTGTCCTTTTTTCTGGTCACGCGCGCACCGTGTGCTAAGGACTTCCCGCGCCCTAAGCGGAGCTCAATAAAAGTACAAGCAGTGTTACGATGCTCCTTTTGGGGTGTGATAAGCCCTGTGCACGGGCGTGTGGGTGAAGCAGCATGTCAACAAAGTACCTAAGGCCTACAACGAGAGCTTGTTCAAATTGAAGCAGGTTCGCGCTATCGGATGCTGAGGCTGTTGTTAGTTGTAGGATTGTGAGGTGAGCAGAGCAGGGGCAAACAGACAGCAACAGAGCAGCAGCCATGAGTACATGGAGAGACACACCTGGGACATGTTGCTGGGGGCTGGCCAGCAGGCTAGGGAGTGTCCTTGATGTGCAGGGGTGTGCAGGGCCTTGGTGGTGGTGTGTTGGTGCCGGTTCAGCTTGTAGTCAAG
>JAULBY010058768.1:0-10725 GCA_032358315.1 Ophiocytium majus
CAAAAATTAAAAGAAGTACCACTAGACATGGTGCTTTCAAATTGGCCTCTTTAAATATGTCTCAAAATTCTGGAGCCCTTAAAGATTCTGTTTTAAAAAATAGTAGTGGTGGATCTGGAAGTCTTGGAAATGGAATTGGTAGTGGATCTCTCGCTGCAAGAACTAAAGCTATGGAAGCTACTAATGCTAAGGCGTTAGCGAAAGGTGTAGATGTTGCGAAAATAAATCAGGACCTTCGTGCAAGTTTGGCAGGGGCCGCACTTCTTAGTTCTTCTGGTTCTGGAGCTGCTGCGACACGCGGTGGATCAGGATCTGGAGGCGGATCAGGATTTTCTTCTTCGTCATCTAAAAATAGCTCTAATGAAATGGGTAATTCTGCAAGCAATAATTCTGAGAAACTTAAAACAGCTTCGCTTGGTGGAGGAATTCCAGCTGGTGCTAAAGGTGGAGCTGCCGGTGCAGGTGGCGGTCTGATTGGTGGTGTTGTGTCAGGTTCTGGTTCAGGTTCTGGCAGTGGAGTTGATTCAGGTGCAGATGCCGGTGCAACTTCAGGTGCGGGTTCAGGTCAGGATGCATCAGGAATGAGTGATGAAGAAAAAGATCGAATGGCCGCAAATTACGAAAGAACCAAAGGCAATTATAAAACTAAAGAAGATGACACTTTATTCCAGGTGCTTTCTAAAACGTACGTGAGAAACTTGGACTTGCTTCTTACACGTAAGAAGAAAAATGATGATGAACTTCCCCCAGTAACTCCTTAAATAACCTCGTGGCGCTGTTGAAAGGCGGCGCCACTACCTTCTTCTACTTCTGCCTCTCGATTTTCTATATCTTCTCACACCACTACGACGACGCTTTCTCACTTCATTAAGATTGTTCTGTAGATCCTTAATATATACGGCCAGCTCCCGACGATAATTCAATTCACCATTTTCACCAACATTTTCAACATCCATGAACCAGTGATTATCCATTGCTAGATTATCAATAAAAGTGAAATTGACCTTGCCTTCAACTTTCACCACACGCCAGGGATTTTTTGCTTCAGCAGGAGGATAGACCTTACCGTGCATGGGACTTGAGGTTATTTCAAAACTCGGAAGACCAAATAGGCTTCGTGGAAACTGCATGATCTCACTCATGTGACGGTCACCACTTAAGAAGACAAACGGGGTCCCTAGTGATCGTAAATTTTCCACAAACTGAGAGAAATCCTCCGGATGTTTCCCTTCATAAGATTCGAAGGGTTGATATCCACCAAAAAATTGGTCGCCTTTAATAATTAAACTTGGCTGTGCTTCTTCTTTCAATGACTTTAAAAGCCAGTCAGTTTGTTCTTTTCCTAGATGCTTGCCCTGAGGTTTGGCGGATCTGAAAGTTCTACCATCAAGGAAATAGAGATTGAAATCCCCCATTGATAGAAGGCCCCCAACTCCATACCCTTTAGAGTAGTTTTCTTCGCTAAGAGATTGTGCAAAGAAGCTTTCAAAAACTTCTCTGGCCTCATTTTTATACTTAAAATCTTCATTGGCATTATTGCTGCCATAATCATGATCATCCCAAAGACCATGCACCGGAACTAATTTTTCCTGGAAATAGAATGGGATTGTTAATCTCACATCCAGATAGCGACGCCACAAGGTTTCAGGGGTGGTATCAATGGGTGACTTATTTATTTCTCGGTCGGCGTAAACATTATCCCCAATCATCAAAACATACTCAGGATTTTTTGCCGCTAAAGCATTCCAGATTTTAAAGTGTTCCTGAAAAGCATCGTCCATGCACGAAACCACAGCAACTTTTAGCCTCGACTGATTCAACTGGCCTTTACCCACTAATCTTTGATCTACAATTTTTTTATTTTCAAAAACATAAAGATTATATTCTTTTGTCTGGTCTCTTAAAAAGAGTAGTTTGTAGATAATCCACGAAGAAAAGGGTCTCGTAATGGCCTTTACCTCTTCCGGTGAAAGAACTTCACCTTCAGCACTTCGGAGTTCAAAACTAAAAGTTCTTCCGACAGGTCCTATAACATTGAATTCAACTTCTTTGGCCGAAGTAATACCCTGAAGGATAGACAATTTATCAGTTCTTTTTTTAGGAGCTGAGGCACAACTGACAACAGTTAATAAAACTAAGAGGAGACTAAAAAAATATTTCATAAAGGATAACCAATTTTTAAAAGATGATTGTTGAGTTGAATGAGTGGCAAACCAATAATAGAGGTATGGTCATCCATTTCAATTTTTTCAAATAATTTAATTCCTAACGATTCTAATTTGTAACTACCAGCACAGTCCAGAGGAAGATCTTGTTTCACATATTCTTCAATGGCACTCTTCGAAAGTGGACGCATAGTGAGTACGGTACGATTTAAAAAATGAATTTCGTGTCCAGGGGCGAGGATTGTCACGGCCGTAATGAGATCGTGATGAGTGCCCTGCATTTTCCAAAGTTGTTCAACGGCTTTTGCTATTGTTCCTGGTTTACTGAGAATCTCACCTGCAAGGGTACAAACCTGATCTGAACCAATCACACAGGCATCAGGTCTTTTATCAAAGACGGCTTTTGCCTTTAGGTTTGCAAGCTTCTGAGCAATTTCTCCTGGGGAGAGTTGCTTTGTTTTAATCTGATCTTCATCAACCCCTGGGGAAATTGCTTCAAACGCCCAACCGAGTTGAGAGAGTAGGGCCCCGCGATATTTTGAAGTGGAGGCAAGAATTAATGGAAAAGGATTATTCAATGATTTATTTTTTCCCATATTTTCAGACACACAAACCGGTTGAGGTTTAGATCTTTCCATGGATAATCCAAAATAATATCCCGAGTAGGTGATTTGTTAACACCAGCTGCAAGACTACTTTTAGAGAGGGTGAGGGTGTAATATTTTTTGTAATAAGTGAAGACGGCCGTCATTTTGTCTTCTTCTTTCTCAGAGGCTTCAACGGCTTTCTTTAATCGACGGGCCAGGGCCGAGAGCATTTCATTATATTTTTTGGCTTCTTTATTTTCATCATTCAGATGCCAGTCCAAAGGTACTTCCATTATTTAAGAACCTCATCAAAAATATGGGCGGCGCCACCGTAAACAGCCCCCTTATCAGAAGAAAGAGTTGCTGTAAGAACGTTGATTTTGCCTTTTAATGAAAAGTGAATCATTTCATCCATTTTCTTTTTAACGACTTGATTAAAAGGTGTTCCTAATTTTGAAACTCCACCGCCGATTATAAAGGCTTGTGGCCCAAACAGAACTCCAATAGAAACAAATCCAGTGGCCAGTTCTTCCGCAATTTGATTTATAATTGAAGTGGCCTTTAGATCTCCATCACGGAAAAGTTGTCCTAATTTTTCGATAGTCCAATCTTCTTTAGTCAATTCCTGAATGGTTTGTTTGATGCCTTTCGCTGATAAAAAACTTTCTAGGTGATTCATCCCACCGCAAGAACAAAGTCTTTTCTGTTCGTGTGGAATTATGATGTGACCACCTTCGGCCCCTAAAGCATTGTGACCTCGGTAGAGTTTCCCATCACAGATCAGACCACTTCCTACGCCTGTACCTAAAGTGATGAGAATGAAATCAGTGAGGTCTTTTCCAGCACCCCATTTTTTCTCACCCACTGCCGCGAGATTGGCATCGTTTTCAATAACTGCAGGAGACTTAAAATATTCTTGAAATAATTTTCTTAAAGGGACGTTTTTCCAACCCAGATTTGGTGCGTGATCAACGGCACCAGTATAATAATTGGCCATAGGTGCTCCGGCACCGACACCAGCAATTCTCGGATCTCCAAGTTTAAGATTCAACTCAGTCATGAGCATAGTGCCACATTCCTGAGCTAAATACTCAATAAAGTGGGCAGGATTATCACTCTTTGCGGTTGGCACAGTTCTAAAGCTAAGTAGCTTTCAATCTAAATCAAAAACTCCCATTTTTGAATTGGTTCCACCGATATCAATGCCGAGAGCAATTTGGTCTTTTCTCATGGCCAAAACGCTATCATGAAAGGGGACTCTCGGCTATAATCAGAACATGATGTTTTCCATGGCCATGAGGGTCAAAATTTGAAACCAGTTAACCTTAACCAATTGTTATTCCATAAGCAAACTGACGGCACTCTTAGTTTTTTTCAATCCCCACATACTAAGCTTGAAGACACAGATGCGTTTTTGCAGGACATGCAAACCCAGCTAGATTTAAGAGGGAAGAGTTCTATTTCTAAGTTACTAGATAAGAGTAAGCCTACGATCAAAAAGCTTCTTAAGTCCAATCCTGATAAGTCCTACGGGTTTTTTATCTCCGATACAATTCAGGGTTATGTAGGACTCGAAACCTATGTAGATAACTACTGCATGATTGGAAATACCTTCCATGTTCGTCCACTTTTGGAAGAATTATTTGTTAATCCAGAATTTTTAGTAGTGAACGTTTCTCTCTATGACATTAATGTATACCGAGGTGATTTTCATCACTTAGAAATTATCCAGCATTATGAATTTGAAAGTCTGGCAATTGATATGAAGTCACGCGTTTTTAATCCCGTTAAAGCTGGCCTCATTCCTTATAAATCAATTCTTGCTTTAAAAACCATTGCTCAGAACGTTCAAGATTTAACTCATTATGATTCCATTCCAGTGCTTGTAACTGGACTGGAAGACATGAAAGTTCTTTTTCTTCGCAATATGCATCAGTCGCAAAACATCATCTCTCATATTCATGAAGATTTTTATGAAAAAACCTGTGTGCAAATTCTAGAAAAATGTAAGCAGTTTAGATATTCAGTGGTGGATTTTTATTCTTCTCGTTTTAAAGATCGACTGAAAAAAATGGTGAAATCAAAACGATTAATTTCCGATTTGCCGGCCATTATTGAAGCCACCAGAAATAAAAAAGTGATCCATCTGGTTTTGCCAACGGAGCGAAAGATTTTTGGTAAGATAAATATTGAAACCGGTGAGTATGAAATTCATAAGAGGGTTCAGAAGAAAACTCTTTCGGTAGACATCTTAAATGAACTGGCCGAAGAAGTGATTAGACAAGGGGGCAAGATCCAGATTCTCGCTCCCCATTTTTTTCCTCAGGACGCTTTTGTCCTGGCGATATTGAGAGGATAGAACATGTCACTTTCACCTTATTTGAATTTTACGCCTCAATTAGGAAAGCGCGTCTTTATCGCTGAAGGTGCCAGAGTTATTGGACGTGCAGTGCTAGAGGACCATGTTAATGTTTGGTTCAATACAGTCATCCGTGCTGACGTAAATGAGATTCGCATTGGTAAGAATACCAACGTTCAGGATCTCTGTATGTTTCATGTTACAGAGATCAATGGGCTCACTATAGGTGAAAATACTTCATTTGGACATAGTGTAGTCCTTCATGGATGTAAGATTGGTAATGGTTGTTTGATAGGCATGGGTGCTATTATTTTAGATGGCGCTGAGATAGGAGACAATTGTTTGGTAGCGGCCGGTTCTTTAATTTCACCGGGAAAAAAATTTCCAGCGGGAAGTTTAATAAAGGGGCGTCCCGCCGTGGTGGAGCGAAACTTATCTCCTGAAGAAATTCAGAAAATTTCTCATCACTATGAGTCTTACATAAATTACAAAGAGCAGTATCTGGGAATGAGCGAGTCTCCGGAAAAAAAAAAGACCCTCAATAGTGTTAAAGAGTTCTTGAATCTAATCAATCGCCATAATCTTTTCATGCTTTCATCATCTATTTCATATTATGCCGCCTTGGCCTTGGCCCCAATGCTTCTCATTTTGCTAGGGCTCGCTTCACTAGTGGGAGAAGATATCCAACAGTCAATAATTCAGCAAGTATCACAAATTGCTCCTGATGTGACGGTAACGATGCAATTAGTATTTGATAATTTGAAAAGTCGGGTAGATTTAGGTTCAGTGTCTGGTCTCATTGGTCTGGGGTTTTTATTGTTTCTTGCTTCATTTGTGTTTGTTCAGTTTCGCTATTCTTTTGACGTTATTTATGGAGATCATGACCCACAAAAAGGTAAAAGTTTCTTCGGTCAGTTGAAAGAAAGAGGCTTTTTAATGTTGGTCGTCATCATGATGTGTTTACTTTTTGCGGCCTCGCTTTTGATCAATCCTGTGTTTAATTTTTTGCTGGCGGATCGTTTTGAAAATGAAACATGGAAATACTTTATTCAACTAAGTTTGAACCTTTTTATTCTCTTTTTTCTTTTTACTGGTCTTTATGTTTTTACGCCTTCGAAAAGAAAAAGATTTAGAGATTGTGCATTGATGTCTATCATCACTTCTGCTGCCTTTCAGGGTGGTAATATTCTAACTGGGATCTATATGGAAACAGTTGCAATGGATTCACTCTACGGAGCTGCGGGAGCCTTGCTTATATTTTTACTTTGGGCGTTCTACTCTTCTTTAACTATCTTTATGAGTGTGGAATTAGTGGAGTTGGTGAAGCGCAGAAATCTGTTTAATAAATTAACGTAATATATGCAGGATTTGTCGCGAATGAGGGATTTGAAGTAACTCAAACCCCTCATCGGATTTTATTTTTTTAGGTAGGTATAACTCTTCAAGCAACTCTCATAGAAATCTGTTAAATCTACACCTTCACGTGGGCGAATTTTTCCACGTTTAACTTGTAGGTCTATTGAAGATTTTAGTGTTTGCGCCAAAGTTTCAGGATTGTACTGAAGTGAGGCCAATACATGACTTGCTTTATTTCCGTAAATAACTTCTTCAATGTAGAAGTCAGTTGGATCATCATCATCACAGAATACATGCACTTCATTTAAGCGTCCGAAGCAGTTATGGTTATCACCCATAATGTCTTGGTAGGCACCTGTCATGAAAAGACCAATATAATAATCTTCGCCGTTATTCAGTTTATGAAGTGGCATGGTGTTGGTTGGACCATCGGCCGAGAGAAAAGTATCGATCTTACCATCAGAGTCACATGTGATATCCACAAGTGTACATAGCTCGGTTGGTTTTTCATTGAGTTTATGAATAGGAACGATCGGAAGAATCTGACCAATGGCCCATGTATCAGGTGCCGACTGGAAGATTGAAAAGTTACACATATACTGAGAAGCCATCTGATTTTTAAGCAGCATGATTTCGTCCGGAGCGTATTCGTCTTTTGATGCAGATTCTACAATACGTTTACAGATTCCCCAGTACATTGTCTCAAGTTTAGCTCTTTCATCTAAAGAGAGAATGCCGAACTTAAAGGCAGAAACCGATTCTTCTTTTAACTTTGTCGCATCGTTAAATACTTCCTGATAGTTCTTTTCTGTTAATTCAGTCTGTAGGTCACGCATGTTAGTAACAAGAATATTTTCCGAAACAACTTTGTCCGTATTAAAATTCTCGGAACCAATTTCAAGAGCACCAAAAACATTTGTCACCACACAAGAATGGTGAGCAGTTATGGCCCGTCCGGATTCTGATACCACATTTGGATGGGGTACATCTTCTAGATCACAAACTTGTTTTAAAATATAAACAACATCAGCGACGTAGTCTTTAGTAGTATAGTTGATTGATGATGGCGAATTTGAACGTGTACCGTCGTAATTTACACCAACACCACCGCCTACATCAAAAAACTCTAATTTAGCGCCTTCTTTATAAAGTTTAGCGTAAATGCGAGCACCTTCATTGATCGAATCCTTAATAGTTTTAATATCAGGAATCTGAGATCCAATATGAAAGTGGAACAATTTCAAGCAGTGAGTTTTATCAATTGATTTCAAATATTTTACGGCCTGAAGAATTTCTGTAATCGTCAAACCAAATTTTGCGTAGTCCCCACCTGAGGAAGCCCATTTACCAGATGATTTTGTGGCTATTTTTGCACGTAAACCAATCAGCGGTTCAACTCCAATCTCTTGAGAAAGTTGCATCAAGTCTGTAAGTTCAGAATATTTTTCAACTACAACGATTACTTTTCTTCCTAACTGGATTCCCAATAGGGCAAGTCGAAGAAGGTCTTTATCTTTGTAACCGTTAACAACAGTGAGTGAATTTTGATTTGTATTCATGGCAAGGGCAGCAATCAATTCAGGTTTTGAACCAGCTTCCAGACCATAGTTATAAGGGGCTCCTGCGTCCACGATTTCTTCAACTACTTCACGCATCTGGTTTACCTTAATTGGGTAAACTCCATAATATGAGCCAGTGAAGCGAGCTTCTTCAATCGTTTCGCGAAATGTTTTATTAAGATTTACAACTTGAGCACGAAGAATATCGTGGAAACGGATTACCGTAGGAAATGGAATATTCTTATTCTTCATTTCCTCAATAACTTCCATGATATTTATTTTAGGGCCATTTTCTTTTTTGGTAGGGTTAATACAAAGATCACCTTTGTCATTAACTTCAAAATAATTCTCACCCCAACGAGAAATCTGGTAAATCTCATCAGCGTCCTGAGTAGTCCATTCTTTAATGGCATCAAGATTGTGAAAGCGTGTGAATTGCGGCTGTGTTGTTTTCAACTCAAAGACCCTCCGGAAAATACCTAATTTTGTAACCCGAACTATAAAGGAAAAGTTACGGGTTAAAAACCAGATTTTTCCCGAAGGGGAAAAAGCTTCAAGATTTTACTGTCTTCCAACGTCTTTAAAGGCGTTTCCTTCTGCCTTTGACTGGTAACTTCGGGCCTGATCATCGTTTTGAGTGCTTGAAATTGTTCTTCCTTCCTTAGAAGCGCAAGCAGTTAGAAGAAAAGCCGTCATAAGTGCTAAAAAAATGTGTGTTCTCATGGTCAACCTCCTTGTCGTCCCAATATTAGGTGTTGCGATATGAATGCCAACTTTTTACGACCTAATTACGGCTTTGTGACGAGGTGCGGTCAAAAGTGGCCCTGATTTGGTGACAGAAGTTTACCGGAAGGAGTGTCATGTTGGCCAAAATACTTAAGTATCTTAGTTAGTTAGGATCTCGTAGAGCTTTCTTTGTTCTTCCATGCTGAGTGGTTTGCTTTCTTCGGCATTGGATTTACGAAGATTACTGGAGTGGATGATTCCATCGAGGAGACGTATTTTTTTGGTGATATTAGTGCCGATGATATTAAACCACTTGGGCAAATGACTAGAGATTTCATGTTTAGCGATTTGAATGACTTTGCATTTCTCTAAGGTCACAACAAAACTAGCGCGAGGTTTTCCGTCAAAAAATGATAATTCTCCCACGAATTCACCTGGTGAAATACGGGAGATAACTTTGACTTGTGTTCCACTGAGCGTACAGATGAGTAGTTTCCCACTCTGAAGAAAATAAAGTTCACTGGAAGGATCACCTTCACGGCAAATAATAGTATGGGGTTCAAATTCCAGTTCAAATCCTTGCACTGAAAACTCCTAGAGTTTAAGAATCTGTTTAATCACCAGACCAAGTTGTTTCATTCCATTATCGTAGTACAAATTTTGAGGGTAATATTCGTCAAAAAATGTCACATTTTGATTCCAATCAGCTTCAAGCATTTTGGCAAAATCAAATAGAATCACTTGATGAGTCTTGGCCACACGACGAATGATGGAATTATACACTTCTGTAGAACGCCAAGGACTGCAATCAAAAGCGGTTGATTGTCTTAAAACATTTTTTGCTTCATCAATTTGACCAAGTCTTTTTGCAATTTGTCCGTGAACAAAAAACAACTGAGCATTGCCAAGGTAATGCTTAATTAGCTTGGAGGATCTGGCATAGGCCGCTTTCGGATTATTGGCCTTTACGAGTTCATCTAATTCCATAAGTTCTTTTTCAAGCTCTATAGGACTTGAAAAGGAACAAATTTTACGAGGTACTACATCAAGATTCAAAGGAGTCGTAGTAAGAATTAAAAGGGAGTTGCGGTCCTTACTGAGATTGATCAGTTGAATGAGCTGCTGCTCATAAAGCAGAAGTTCCGTTTCAAGTCGTTGAACATAACTTTCTTCAGAGACGTCTTTTAACTGTGGGGTATCTTCCAATTTGATTCGATGATGAGGAGTATAAACAATACGAGATAACCAGGGATATAAAATTAAGGCCGTCTCTATTCTATCGTCCTGATAAATGGCAAAATTCTTTTTAATGATTTTTGAATCCTCAGGATTAAATTTGATCTCATTAAATTCTTCTG
Organism: Ophiocytium majus; assembly: GCA_032358315.1. Taxonomy (NCBI): domain Eukaryota; class Xanthophyceae; order Mischococcales; family Ophiocytiaceae; genus Ophiocytium; species Ophiocytium majus. Next base: position 10,111 of record JAULBY010058768.1, read on the forward strand.
AGCCACCCTGATAAATTAAAATCTGTGGCCATTGAACTAACGAGCGAAGTTCGTGCAGAGTACGGTGAAGCCCATTGCCATTTTTTGCTAGGGACTGAATTTTAATTGGCTTGGCCAGATTAACTGAAATAGTTGAAGCGAGTTCCGCTTCAAATTTCGCGAAATATGCACCCATTCGGTCACCCGTAATCAGAATGGGAGCGTCCAGTTTAATGGCCGGGGCCTGGGTTTTAAATTCGTAGGGATAAGGAAATACCTGTTCAGGGTTCTTTCGATAGCGATCGAATACCAGATATCCACCGGTTACAATACCCACAGAGAAAATTAGGAAGAGAAAAGAGAGTACTTTTTTCATATATATTCATAGTTTAACTTATGGCCTTATTTTGGTAAATGATTCGTTGGGAGATCCAAATTATGTCACATACTTTTCCTGAGGGTCTGGCCCCGGCCGGAAGTCTGGAGAAATTAAAAGTTGCCGTGCTCTACGGAGCTAACGCCGTTTATGTCGGTGGACAGAAATTCGGGCTCAGAACAGCAGCTGAGAATTTTACTCTGGATGAACTTCGTGAAGGGGTAGCATTTGCTCATGAGCGTGGGGCCCAGGTTTATGTA
>JAULBY010058779.1:0-10724 GCA_032358315.1 Ophiocytium majus
GTTGTGGTCCAGTGGTGGTGGCTGCTCCCCCGGTGGTGGCTCCCCAGTGTGTGTTGTGGTGTGCACGTGTGCGGCAAAGTTGCGAGCAAGCAAGACAGACCCCCACGGTGTGCCAAACGATAGAGAAGAAAGGGGGGCATGTCAAGCGCCCTGCACGCCTACACGCACCGTTGCGCTGCGACTGCAACTGCGTCTTAGCACTCGGGTGTGTGCGGTGTGTGCCTGCGCGTCTCTGCCAGCACCAGGCCCCCGTGTGTGGTGTGTGGCGCCTCTGCTGCGCATGCTCGACATTTTTGCCTGCAATGCAGTCCTGCCAGGAGCGTTCCGGACTCCTGGTCCCTGGTTCCGCCGCAACCAGAACAGCTTGGATAATGACGCGGTTGGCGGTTGACATGTTTTGTGTGTCGACAGCATAAAGCACTGCACGAGCTGCAGAGTCTCTTGGAGCCTGTCCCAGGCGTGTTTGTTTGCCCCCACGATGATGGTGTGGGTGTCGTGTCGTGTGTATTTGGTGGCGTGCAGTGCACACTCACACCACTGCCACTGCAGCATATGCCATGTGATGAGGAAACAGCCCAAAAGCAGCAGCAGCAGCAAGGCAGCATGGGCCACACGCACGTGATGGGGTCAGCTGCGTCACATGCAAGTTTTTGCGTGGGAATGGGAAGCTGCACAGTTGGACTGTGCGCCCCTGACAAGCTGGTTGAGTCGTCCGACCTGATCCGAAAAGCCCTTGTGAGGAACCCTTGGGAGTGTTTTTGTGTGCAATGCCGCGTAACGACACAGCTCACATGCAGCGTGCAGCGACCTTGAACAAGGCAGGCCCAGCTGTGGGGGCTGTGCACCCCCCAGGCTGTGCCGCTGCTCTGCTCCTGTTCGAAGGGACCCCTTCGGAAGGAGTAGAGCAGCACAACTGCATGTTTGTTGGCCAGCTACTTGTGTGCACACCGCAGGCTCAAGAAAAGGCGCCTGCTGCATGCGTTGCGCGTGGCTAGCTCTGGTGAGCGCTGTTCTGCTATGCCTCCCTGCAGCACCCTCTCACCCATGGCTCCAGGGTTTGGCTTGCGCTAACCGTCACGTCACTGTGGGTCAACCACCCCTCGTGAAGTAGCTGCTGTGTTGCCTCGTACCATGTCCGTCCGTGCGACACATGGCCGCTTCCATGCATGTCTGAGTGCGGCGTCCGCTGCTGCTGCTGCTGCTGCTGCTACCGCCGTCCCTGCAGCCGAGCCAGCAGAGCATTGTGGACAATTGTCGTGTTTGCTGCACTGCAGCCACTGTTGCTGCTGAGCACTTGCTCTTGCTGCTGAGCAGCCGCTGCAGCGCTGCTGCTGCTGGGCAGCCGCTGTTGCTGCTGAGCAGCCGCTGTTGCTGCGAGCAGCTCCAGCGCTGAGCACCGCCGTCGCCGCTGCTCAGCAGCACGGATGCCTGACAAGTGACATAAACCATGCAACCACCCACATGCAGTCGCGCCCCACCCCGCTGGTGCAACGTTGAGCGCCATCCGCCAGTTGCTGCTCAGCAGCGCATGGCACACCCGCACCACCCACGGTTGTTGCTGCTGAGCAGCCGCTGTTGCTGCTGAGCAGCCGCTGTTGCTGCTGAGCAGCCCCAGCGCTGACCACCGCCGTCGCCGCTGCTCAGCAGCACAGGTGCCTGACAGTGACATGAACCATGCACCCACCCACATGCAGTGGCGCCCAACCTCGCTGTTGGGCGCCGTCCGCCAGTTGCTGCTCAGCAGCGTATGGCCCACCCGCACCACCCACGGTTGTTGCTGCTGAGCAGCTGTTGTTGCTGCTGAGCAGCCGCTGTTGCTGCTGAGCAGCTCGAGCACTGAGCACCGCCGTCGCCGCTCCTCAGCAGCACGGATGCCTGACAGTGACATGAACCATGCACCCACCCACATGCAGTCGCGCCCAACCTCGCTGTTGGCGCCGTCCCCAGTTGCTGCTCAGCAGCGCATGGCCCACCCGCACCGCCCAGGGTGTGTGGCCGTGGCGCAGAAGTGTGGAGTGTCAATAGGCTGCACGCGCCATGCTCTGGTGGCCACAGTCACTGCGGCCACCATCAGCGCTATGGCAACTGCCGCAGGATGAAGCGGTGACTGGCCGCCGTCGCCATCGCTGCTGACGTGCGGCGGCACTTCAACAAGTAGTTGAAGTCGCCCGTCCTCAGGCACCTAGCATGCTGCAGCAGCAGGGGCGGTGTGCCCGGCCGCCATCGCCACCGCTGCTGCACTGACGTGGTACTTCAGCAAGTAGTTGATGTTTCCCATGTACTTCAACAAGTAGTTGAAGCTGCCCGTGTGTCCTCAGGCGCCCACCAGCTCCTCTCCCGGCAGGAAGTGGGCGTCGCTTGCGGCGCGTGTGACCTGCACGCCGCCGCACATGGCCGCGACGGCGTCGCACAGCCCGGGTATGGCCGCCGCGGCCGACAGCAGCGCTGTGTCGATGTCGTTGTCGGCGGCGGCACCCTCCTCCGTGTCAGAGCCAGACGTGTCGGCGGCGGCGCCATCGGTGCCGCCATCGGTGAGCGCATTCTCCTAGGGTGGCGGTGCGGTGTGGTGCAGCGCAGTGCAGGTGGCGCAGTGGTGGTGGCGGGTGCAGCGGAGCGGGCAAGGTTGTCAGCAGTGTGATTGGCGGCTGGGACAGGTGTGCTGGCTTGCAGCAAATGTGGGGTCAAGCGTGTGTGGGGCGGTGTAAGGGGGGGGGCTGTGCCGCAGGGTGTGGCGGGGTCTGGCATGGGCTGGTGTTGGCGTTGGGGTGCTGTTGGCGCACAGGTGTGAGCATAGCCGCAAGCCACCTTGTGCTGCTGCCCATGAAGCATCTGCCAAGCTGTCATCACCTGTTGGAGGTGTAAGCAGCGCACAATCGGTGGTGCAAGCACTGACAAAACGGCGTACCTCCAGCAGGGGCCAGAACACGCTGTTGACAGCCGCCATGTCGAACCCAGAGTCAAGGTAGACGGCTGCCACAAGCGCCTCGCAGGTGTCAGCGAGGATCTGCGCATCCAGCACAGCCCACAAACAGGGGGAGACAAACATGTATACACGGCATTTGGCACTGCGTGAGCTCTGTGTATGCGCACTGAGCCTGACGTGGGGCGCGGACATGAGTTGCAGTCACGGTGGCGTGGTGGTGGCTGACACGGCTGCAAAGGCGCGCCAACTCGCCACGATTGCCATATGTACAGACATGACATGTGATAGGTAGTCTCGTGGTAGGGGTGCTCAGTTCGCGCGCGGCGCCAAGTTGCGTTGTCGCCTGCGCCATCGCCTGCGATAGGCACACCCAAAAACCGTACTAATAGCACCTTATGCCGCAACTCTGCTGCATGGTAGCAGCACAGCAAGCGTATTTGACGCACACCTTGGGCGGGTCCCTGGTGGAGCCCTCTCGCACTTCTCTCTGGTGGTACTGCAGGGAGGCCGCAACCATGGGTCCGCACCTGTGGCGACGGGAGTGGGGGGCAGCAGTGCGGGTGGCAGCCTGAGCTAACGCGGGTTTGCGCATTTACGGCAGCGGATCACAGTTGAAGTAGCCTCTGAAACACAGTTGAAGTAGTCTGGGCCGTGTGACGCACGTGTGGCGCGGGGTGCGGCACGCATGCCGCCCCCCTTGTGAAATTCTAGTCCCTCTAGGAGTTCTCTGCTGGGTTTATCGGACATTTCGAAGGAAATCCAGTAGCAAATTGTTTGTCTTCGTCTCCAACCGACATACTGGACACCATTTTATACCATGATATAACCTTAGGGCCTAAACCGGCGCTTGTATAGGCCGGCGACGCACACGGTAGTCACGGAAGCTGGGTGTGGAGACTGGTGGGGGTTGGCAGTGAAGTGTCATTTTCTCAGTACAGAAAAAAATGTATCGCCACTCGTACCGAGTGATGGGCCCTGTCGAGTGTCAGTTGCTGCAATCTGCGTTGTAGGTCTGAAGGTGCTCGTGCCAGCCGTCCACCAATGAGGCACCTGCACCATGTGAACTGCCGGTGCTCGATCTGTCCGTCAGTGCTGAGTCACCAGCGCAAGGCGCCAAAGGGCTTACCTACCATTCCGTTGCAAAACACTTCGAAGTAGTCGCCTGGGCTGGAACTAAGAAGCTTTCAAACGACTAGGGGGGTAAAGTTACTTTGGGAGCCGCTCAAACGACTCTGCCGGTGTGGCATTTATTACAGCTGACGACACGAAACAATGGGGGGGGCTACGCTACTTTGGGAGGCATTGAAATATCTATCAGAGTTTGTATATCAGTCATAGAGACATGAGGGCATGTGTGCACCAGCTATACCACGAGATCTATGGGGGGGGCGGCTCCGCGGCCTGCCCTGCGGCGGCCGGCGGGCACAGCAGTGGCATATGCCGGTAGGCGTGCAGGTCGGGGGCAGGTTGACCCGCTGCCGGGAGGACGGAGCGCCATTCTGCTGTCACCACTTCCGAAATGGTGCGCTGCAGGGTGACGGAAAGCTTCTGGCGCCAGAGTTTCAGCGCGGGCAACATTTTTCAAGCAACACGGTCGGCGCGCGCCATGGGGGGTCTAAGCGTGCGCGCCATGGGTGACTCACCGGAGGTGGCGTGTGATGGCCAGGCGCTTGAGCGCGACGGACGCGAGCGTCGTGTTGCACACGCAGCGGTTGACCTTGGCGGTGATGGCGTGCGGCGACTCGGTGCCGTACTCGGACTCGCGCAGGAAGACCTGGGTCGTCACCAGGTAGGACAGCAGCGCGTCGCCCAGGAGCTCCAGCCGCTGGTAGTCGCGCACCTGGGGGGGGGGGAGGGGCACGCGGGGGGTATATGATTGCTGTATATCATAAAATATTATGCTTCAGTACTTTTTCGAAGTATATAGAAGTGTATATCGGTACACATGTACCATGTGGTACCAAATTAAAACGTACACATATATGAGTACCGTTTACACACAGCATTGTTTACACAAAGTTTATAGATCACACACAAACACGCATGCCCACACCGTTCACGTTGTTGAACACATCACACATTACACACACACATTGTATAAAACAGGTTTTGGCACGCCCACAGGTGAAAAACCATGTTTGAAGGAGTCAATGGTGTCTACACATGCATGCATTGTATGGCATAGTATTGCTGTTAGTTGCACTACCGAAGTACCATACAATTCAAAAGTCCAAGTAGTTCATAAATACCTTTGAAGTATGTAGACCTTTGAAGTACGCATGTACAAAGTACCCTGGGCCTTACACGCCTCTAAGCGCCCATCCGTAAGGCTACCAACACAAGTCAAACGGGTCCACTCTCGTGTTGTTCCGCACTATTTTCAAGTACATTGTTGAACCGCCTGTGGTGTCTACAGTATGCATGTAACGCGGCGGCGGCGCGCACCTGCACGTGCTGGTCACTGTCGAGGGAGGTGCTGGACGAAGAAGTATCACACTTCAAATAGTTTTAAAAATATGGCAGCATAAAAAATATATAGTCAAGTACTGCAGAAACAGGATGGTTTTTTTTTTGCCAAGCGGGAAAAAAGTCCAAAGTTTGGGCTTTTAGATGGGCAGCGAGTGCGGCGAGGCGCACCTGCACGTGCTGGCCGTCGCTGGTGGGCCAGGAGCGGCCGCTGTCGAGGGAGGTGCTGGACGCGTGCGTGAGCGCCTGCAGGGGCAGCCACTTGTTCTTGAACGTGTAGTGCAGGCGCTCCTCCAGGTCCAGAAGCGAGTTGATGAGAGGCCGCGTTGGCTCGGCGACTGGGGAGTGCACAGGTGGCGCACAGATAACATGGGCGGCCGGCAATTCGTGGCGGGCATGTGGTTGTGATTGTTGCAAACTGTCCGGCAGGATAGGATGCACCAAAGTTGCCAACAAAGATGTCAAGTGTTGACCAACTGGGTGCCGATAGTGTGACAAGGCTCCACAGGTGAGCGGTCGCGTTGGCTCGGCGACTGTGTAGGGCACAGGTGGCGCACAAAGAGCATGGGCAGCCGGCCCACTGTTATAGGTTGTCCGGCAGAAGACAGTGTACCAAAGTTACCAACAACATCTTAGGTACTGACAAGTGGGTGCCGATAGCTTGACATTGATGAGCGGTTGCGTTGGCCCCGCCACTGTGGAACGCCATTTGTGGCGGAATTAGGTTTTGGTTATTACAGATTGTGGGGCAGGAAACAGTGTACCAAAGTTGGCAACAAACATCCCAAGAAGTATTGACAACTGGGTGCCGGTAGTTTGACATTGCTTGACAGTGAGCGGCCGCGTCGGCTCGGTGACTGTGAAATGCACGAGTGGTGCAAAGAGAGCAGGGGCGGCAGGCAGTTCGTGGCCCCATGTGATTTTGAGTACCACTAAGCAGTACTGCAGATTGTGCGCCAGGAAACAGTGTACCAAAGCTATAAACAAGAATCACATGCATCGACAACTGGGTGCCAATAGTTTTACATTGCTCAAGCCTGCTGGCTACCGATTGGGGTGGGATGTCACTCGCGCACTGCAATGCACAGTGCCCCACTCCACTCCACAGGACCTGATGCACAACAGATGCGGGGGGAACAATCGGGGTCGCGGACGTCCACTGCTAAACCCAGTGCGAACAGGTATCATGTGCATGTGTAGAAGGCGCCAGATTTGGTGTTGGTTTGCACGGCATAGGCAAGGGTTGTGTACCCAAACCAAGATTTCACACACGCTACTAACGAAGCACACATGAGACCTAGTCACAACAATGTGCGATTTCGATGCGTGCGCCGGCTGGCCGGTAACCGCGATTCGCGTAAACACCCACTAATGACACCCCGTTTTGAACAGGTTTCCATTTGTGCACATACAGTTTTAGGAGGTTTAGTTTTCGGCTTGGGCTCGCAATTCTGTATGAAGAGATTGCGTGCCCGCTGTGGGCAACCTTGATCCGAAACATCGGTTTAAAAAGCCACCGGCGGAGCAGTTTTTTTGGGAGAGCTCAATAGGCGCACGTGCGCAGCAGTGCTCACTGCCTGCGGCAGTAATGGATGTCATGCCGGTGCCCGCGCACGCTGGCTGGGACAGCGAGATACAGGGTCACAAGCAGACAAGTTGAAGTTGAATTGTTGAAGTTGTAGAGTTGAAGTTGACAAGCACGCCAGCTCCCTGCAGGGCGGTGCAGGCAGCACACAAACCGCAGGTACTGAAGTGTACCCCTCTCCGGTTGTGTCGCCGAGCACCAGCCGTCGCGACCAGTGGCGGGTTCTTATGCGGAGAGGGGGGTTGGTACCACACTCCTGGTGCATACCTCCAAGTATACACACCACGTAGTATGCAGGTAATCCCCGGTGTCGCAGCGAGACACCCCTCGTCCAGTCCACCAGGAACATCTTATTGTGTGTGGGGGTAAGGGTCCACGCTAGAGGGGGGGGGGGGGCTTACACTCCAGTACCTACGGTTGCGACCCCCTAGGGGGGGATCTAACACTACCAGCACCTACGATTGCACCCGCTCACACCGACTCACCGAGGTACTCCTCAGGAAAGAAGGAGCCAGCGGGGAGGGCCTGCAGCTGCGCCGTCAGCACGCCCTCGCTGCACAGCCCCCAGTGCCCCTGCTGCGCCTCCCGCACGATGCGCGCGGTCGCCGCCTCCAGGCTGGGCGGGCGCGCCTCAGAGTTGAAGTTGGAGTTGAAGTTTGGCAGCGTCGGCAGCCCGAGCGCGTGCAGCAGGGCCTGCGGGCGGGGTTGCAAAATAAATGTGTGTCACCATGGTGAAGGTGATACACTTCTAGGTATGCCGTACTTACGCTGTATGCGCAGCTCGTCAACAAATAAGGACGCCAGTACTGTTTGCACATGCGGCGTGTGTACAGGGCGTATTTGGTGCTCTTGCGCAATTTGCGCGGTACTGGAGTGAGTTGCAAGCTCTTTGGAGCAAATAATGTAATGAAATACGCGTAAGTCTTGCGACCCCACCTGTGGGTGACCTCGCCCGCGGTGATGAGGCACACCGGCCCAGCCTGCGCGTGCTAGCAGCAGCTCACCCAGTCCCGCAGAAAGGAAGCTGCTACCGGCTACTGCCGCCTGCGTGCTCACACAACCTGCTGAGCAAATGCGAAATGCCCGTCTGTAACCGCCACCTGCGTAACTGTCATGGGATCCGCGGACACGCCTGTTTACTGTTCGCTGTCGCGGCCTGCTTGCGGTAGCAGCAACTCCCTCGCTCCCGCAAAACAAGGAGCTGCTGCCGGCTGCTGCCCCTACGTACTCGCAAAACCTGCTGAGCAAATGAATCCGAAACTGCCATAACTGCTATGCCGCCCACCTGTGGCGCGGCCTCGCCGGCCGTGATGAGGCACGCCGCGAGCAGCGCCTCCACACAGTCCGCGACGGCCTTCCAGCCCACCTGCGGCGAGAGCGGCGCGGTGCAGCAGCAGGTCTCTGTCAGTGGAACTTCAAGTGCTTGAAGTACATACGTGAGCTGTCTGTTGGAGGGCGGAAGGGGGGGGGTGCTTGTGAGATTGGGGCAGCTGGGCGGGCGGGTGGGGCGGGTCACCCCGAGCGTGTGCGCGCAGCCGCGGCAAGCCGGGGGGGAGGTGCAATGCGGCGCCAGAGGCAAGGCGCAACCATGGAATTGAAGGAGTGCACGCTGCGCGTGGTGCGTAACAACACAGCGAGAGCACACACCATGGCACACACTGCACTGCTGTAGGCAAGTGTGTGTCGGTGTCAGACCAAGCGCATCTTTGAGAGTGGCGGAGCAGCGGCTGCCTGCCCTCGTGCGCGTGCTCACAAGACGCGCACGCACACCCGCCAGCGCTGACCACCTCGCACCTGGGTGCCCGCAGATGGCTGAGGCAGCAGCGCCGGCATCCAGTGCTCCTGGAACGGCTTGCCCAGGATGGCCCTGCGAGCAGGCGGGAGCAGGCCGCCGCGCGTAATCAGTGGCATGTCAACTGCGCTGAGCCGCAATGGGTTTTGCACCACTCATGCCGTCGCCGCGGCGCCGCAATGTGTGGCCATGCACACACGACATGGTGGTGAGCCCTCGGCCGCGCTGCTGCCTTGCGGGCCGCCCACTGCGAACTTCAACTTTGACAACCAACTTCAACAACCAGCTTCAACAACCACGGGATTCATGTGGTGTAGGGGCTCCTCAGACCTCGCGCAGGCGGTGCTGACGCGCCCCACAGCAGACGTCAGCGCTGGACCTCCGCTAGGCCAGAGCGTGACAGTGTGACGGCGGGTAGTGCCGCCAACAGACTTAGCACCGCAGGCACACAAGCATAGCACAGTGAAGTGATGGCACGGGCACCGGTTGTGAGCGGCACTTCCCGCAAGAGGGCAGTGAAGCCACGGGAGCTGTGACTGCTTGAAGGACTTCTTGAAGTATGTTGGCATGGGCCCGCGCATGGCCAGTGCTTCACGTCGTCATGCACACTGGGGAGCCACCGCCGCGGGAGCAGCCACCACCACTGGACCACAACGAGAGGCGAGTGGGGCGTCCGAGTGGGCAGGCCGGCCCGCCATAGGATATACCGCCGTCTGGAGTCCCTACCTCATGCGTGACATGGTCTCTTGCACGCCCACAAGAATTTCAAGTTGAACTACAAGTTGACACTTGAAGTACAACTAGCGGTGACGCCCGCGGGTGCCGTGGTGGCGTGCAGGATGCACCAATGCTGGAAGCGGAGCGGCTGCTATCTACGGGAGATGCTGTGAGCGGAGGTGCTAATTGTTTCTTAGTGGCGGCAGCGCACCTGGAGGGGTGCATGAAGTTTGTGAGGCCGTGCGTTTTCGCGGCCTTGCAGAGGCGCGCGTTGGACACCAGGTTGGCGCGGAACTCGGAGATGAGGCCCTCTTCCAGCAGTGGCGGCTAAGGCGGGGGGGAAGGGGGGGGGGGCAGTCATTACAGAGCACGAATGTGAGTGTCAGCGGCGGTGGCAAGGAGGAAGTTGTGTGATGCAGGAGCGTGAGTGGGGTGACCATGCCACGTGGGAAAGGCAGGCGGCACCTGCAGCGCAACAGCCTCATGAGCAACACTGGCCACCACACACACACGCATCAGTTCACGAAGGTTCCGAGAGATGGCGTAGCTAACCAGCCCACACTCCAAACAAACAGCCAACAAGCACCCTATCACCAGACAGCCTATTGAGCGCCAGCCAGTCCGCAGCCAGCGCCGCCGGCACCTGGCCCTCACTCCACTGACGGCCCCCCACCTCCCCCCCCCAACCATGCAAGACACAGCAATGGCGGGCGGCAGTAGCCGCTGGTACCGCGCACACCGTCCCAGGGGGCGCACTCACCCGCGCCTGCATCACCACCAGGCTCATGTACAGCTTCAGCCACGCATCCCCCAGCGTCTCCAGCCGCTCATTCGCCGGCTTCCGCAGCGCCGTCGCCGACGCCGACGCCCCGCAGGGAAGCGCCGCCCCCGCCCCCCCCTCCTCCGGAGCCGCCGTCAGCGCCGCACACAGCAGCGCCTGCTCAAACACAAACGTCGCCACGATCCCCCGCGCCGCGCCGAGCAGCACCGCCGCCGGCGGCTGCGAGGCGTCGTCGATGTCTATGGCGCCCGTGCCCCGTGCGCCTGCGGGCAGCAGAGGGACGGCGGGCGACCCCACGGCGGCCGCCGCCGACAGGACACGCTCCCAGCAGCCGGGCGCCCCCGGGGGGAGGGCGGAGAGGTCGGCAGCGGCGAGGGCGGCCGCGGCGGCGGCGGTTTCGGCGGTTTCGCCTGCCTCCATGGGATCGTCGTCCGGGTCGTCGGCGTCGGCATCATTGTCG
>JAULBY010058790.1:0-10724 GCA_032358315.1 Ophiocytium majus
GCCCAGATACTGCCGTGGCTGGGGCCAAATGCCAGGCCGAAGCCTGTGGGGTGATTTGTCCACCTGGTGAAAAGCACTAGACAGCCCCCACACCCACACGTGCCGGTCAGTGTCCTTGAGGGCTAGGGATGATTCAGAGTACAACTACCAACATTGTGTGTGTAAAATGGACCACCGATGTGGAGCTGCATCACTGCGAGTCGAGCACCTGATTGCTCTACCACGTAGGCTCTCTTTTAGGAGTGGGTGCCTTATCACCGCGAGTGGTGCTTTTTCCAGTCGTACACTACATGTGCACATGACCTGCCGCCCTTCAAGCGGAGTTGGGTGGACGCACTGTGAAGAATGCACACACCCGCTGCTCAAAAGGGTACTGCCCGGCGCATGCAGCGCGGGGGCTACTTGGCAGTATAATACTTGAGATATGTACTTCAATAGACAACCCGCTCTGGCCTGGCCCCAGCCACCTTTACTATGTACTCCTGTAGTCGAAGATACTGAAGTATAAAATACCCACATAATTCATGCCACGACACTTACTTATCGTCTGTTGCCCCCCCCCCTCTCCCCCCCCCGCACAGCGGCATCCGCGCCACCACCACCTTTACTATATAATCCTGTAGTAGAAGACATGATAAAAAAAAGCATAATTTATGCCAAGACACTTATCTTCTGTTGTGCCCCCCCTCTCCCCCCCACAGCGGCATCGGCGCCACGGCCACCTTTGCCATCTTCATTTGCACCTGCACCACGCTGGCGGTCCTGTCCATGCTGTACCTGCCGGAGGCGCGCGGAATGCAGCTTGAGGAAATGGACTGCGTCATCAGAACTTTCCGAGACAATTCTCGCGGCGAGCGCCTGCTGCGCCCCCACCTCTCGCGCGAGGAGCAGTGCTACGGCATAGGCGCGACGGCCAAGGTCGCCGCGAAGCCCATGGTGTAGCGTGCTACTTCAACTTTGATGTTGAAGTTGGTACTTCAACATTTGAAGTGGGTGGAACGGAGCGCGCGCAGCCCAGATGTGTGTGGCCCTGTGGTGTGTGCGCAGCGGCATGTGCGCGCTGCCAACGCACATGCTGCCAGCGATGCGGCAGCCTGCAGCTACAGCCAGAGCGCGCTGGCGGCAGCGCCTATTCTTTCCCCTAATGGTGGAGCGTAATTCAACAGTGAGGTAGAGGTAGTGAGGTGCTCCTGTGGTGTGTGCTCAGCAGCACATGCGTGCTGCCAGCGGTGCGGCGGCCAGCAGCAGCAGCAGCAGCCAGGGACGCTACTCTGCTGAGCAGGTATACTGTAGTGTAGAGAGTGGCGTGCCTGCCGCCGGGCTCATCCCAGCTGGCATTTGGCCTTGTGATGCACGTGGCACTCTGTGCGGCAACTTGGTGCCGCGCCAGCACCGCGGTGCAGCAATGCACACAGCCACAGCCGCGTAGGGCTGAGCAGCTGCTGCGAGTGTGCACAAGCGTCCCTCAGTGCCGTGCCGTCAGCGCGAGCGCTTCCACTGGAAGCTGCAGCGCCGCCGTGCAGTTCCATTCCCTGCAGTGCCGCTGCCACTGGCAGTGGCATGCCACCATGTCAGGTGACATGTTGTTGCCATAGCGTCTCGCGTTTGGGGGGGGGGGCGGAGCGCCAGCGGCAACACTCCCTGCAGCCCTCCCTCCACCAGGTTGAGGGGCAGCAGCGGTGTGTGCGGCAGTTGCAGCGCGCCTGTGTTTTGCCACCGCAGCCGCGGAAGACTGCTGCCGAGAGGCAGCGGAGCAGCGGCGTGCTGTTGGTGCTTCGGGGGTTGTGTCGCTTTCCAAAATGCTGTGAAAAATATAGTGCGCGCCCATGTGTGTTTTCGTGCGCAGGAAGTGTCAAAGGCGCAGAGCCTGGCTTGCGCTGCTGTTGCTCCATCTGCGGTGCGAGTAGGTGCGCACAGTGTATGCGAACCCGACAGTTCCTGGATGCATGCACGTACACACATCATTTGAGACATGCTTTGTGCTTGTTCATAGTGGTACCACAAGCGTCATGAATAGTGATGGGTCGCAGCGTATAATCTTTGCATTATACGCCGTACAACGTATGTAAATACGCAGTATAACATAAGCAGATGAACGTATTTATACGGCAAATACGCCGTTTATCGCGTTTTTGGGCGTAGAAATGCGTAGAAACACGCCGTATTTTGTATAACGTATAAAATACATTATACGCCGTGACCCATCACCACACAAGCGTCATGACGCCTCTTGGCATGCATGCTGCCACACCTGCTTGCCAGCGCTAACATGGTGCCACGGCGGACGTTGCTGCCGATTTGGTCGGCACCTGCCCAGCGCTAGCTGCCGCTGCCCGCAGCGGTTTCATGCTCAGCAGCTGCACAGCTTGTGCACTGGCTGCGCACAACCGCCCCACGTGCAGGCTAGGCCTGAAATTTTGCCCAGCCAACGGCAGCACCGGGGCATGGCAACCTAAATGCCCGGCATTGCTCACGTGCTCAGCAGAAGACAGCATGCCACCGGGCTCAGGCGCACGCGCGCGCGCACTGCACGGCAGCAGCCTAGGGTGCGCAGGCGCATCAAGGGCGGCGTGTCATGGGCAGTGCTCGATTCCACCAACCGCCTCACAGCTCAAAACTGCTCTGCAACGTGTCCATTCAAAGGCGCCGCGCCGCGCAGCAGCACCGACACAAACCACCCCACGGGCTAGGGCCTGGCAATGAGAAGTTGATGTGTTGAAGTTGGAGCTGCTGTCTTGAAGTTGACCATAGGGAGGTGCGGCGCCGCGCCGCGTCCTTGGGCCTGGCATTCTGCCCCGCTAACAGCAGCAAGCCGGCGTGGCAACTTTCAGGTTGTTGCGTTGAACCTCCTGCCGCCAACCACCTCACAGCTCAAAACTGCCCTGCAGCGCGTCAAAATCCGCCTCCCCCTCGGGGGGCGCCGCACCACGCAGCAGCCCCCGCGGCGCGGCATACGCCACCGGCACCCCCCCCTTCCCCTTCCTCTTCATCTCCTGCTCAAACAGCGCCTTGAAAGTGATCGCCGCCAGCGCGGCCGGCTGCCCAGACCCCCCCCCCCCCTTTTGAGCAAACCCGCGTGCGAGAACGCTCACGGCGGGGTGGTAGTGCCTCCGCAGCGCGGCAATTTCCCACAGGCTGGCGGTGCTCAGCAGATCACCCGCGTCTGCAAGGGTGGCGGGCAGGGGCGCGGGGGGGCGGCGGGCTGCCGCCTCTGCGACACGTGCTGCCGCCGCCGCTTCCGTTTTGTCAGCCGCCTGGTTGGGGGGGGAGGGGGGGCAGGGGGCAGAGGGAGGGGGAGCAAAGGAGGGGGAGGTAGGTGGATAGTGGAGGCGAGGGGGCGTAGGCGCAAAGCCCGCACCGATCACTGATTGAACCAGCGGGTAAGTGGTGGGATAGTGATGACTTACCCCCTGATTGAACTGTGCACGCGGTGCGCGACGCATGCTCCTACTGCAAGTGGACGGACTCCACGGACTTGCACTTGGATCATGGCGCATACCAAGGAACAAACCTCATCTTCCACCACAGCAGCTGCCCAACTTCAGCCAATCAAAGGAACAAACTTCATCTTCAACCACAGCAGCAGCACAACTGTAAGCACTGCTACAAGAAGGCACACTGCGCACTTCAAGGGGTGCCAGCGCGAGGGTAAACACTTCAACGTTAAATTACCAACTTTAACTTTGACCCTATCAACTTGCACTTTTCAACTTCAGCTGACTCAGTACCTTGGCCTCCTCACGCCAGATGAGCGCGCGGCACTGCGGGTACACAAATACCAGCACACGCCGCGCCAGCGTGAGGGCACACGCCAGCGTGAGGGCACACACTACAACTTCAAATCGTTCAACTTCAACCTCAACTTATCAACTTCAAGTTTTTCAACTTCAACTGATTCAGTACCTTGGCCTCCTCGCGCGAAATCAGAGCGCGGCACTGCGGGTGCGCGTCCAGCACGCGCCGCGCCAGCGCGAGCGCAAACAGCGCCGCCGGCGGCGGCGCCAGCAGCGACAGCCGCAGCAGCCGCTGAGCAAACGCCGCCGCGGCGCCCGCAGACAGGTGCGAGGAGCCCAGGCACAGGTCGACCATGCGGAAGAGGCGGGCGCGGTGGCGGGCGTGGAGCGCGGCGGGCGTCAGCTGTGCGAGAAGCGAGTCGTAGAAGTCGGGGTAGTCGAGGTTGTGGCGCGTCATCAGCAGGAAGAGACCGTCCAGGGCTAGGACGCTGGCGGTGGCGGAAGTGGTGGTGATGGCGACGGTGGTGGCGGCAGCAGTTGAGGCGTGCGGTGGCGGCGGTGGCGGGAGTGGTGGAGGCAGCGGGGGCGGCGGTGAAGGCGGCGGCGAAGGCGGCGGCAGTGGAGGCGGCGGTGGGAGTGGTGGTGGCGGCGGTGGTGGCGGTGGCCACAGCAGCAGCAGTTAAGGCGGCGGCGGCGGTGGCGGGAGTGGTGGTGGCGGCGGTGGTGGGGGCGTTGGGAGCGGTGAAGGCAGCAGCAGTATAAAAGGCGGTGGTTTCGGTGGCGGTGGGAGGGGAGGCGGTGCCAGTCGTCGTGGTGGCAACGGTGAACGAAGTGGCGGCGGCAGCAGCACCGGTGGTGTCGGCAGCACCAGCAGCGATAGCGGTGGCGGCGGCGGCAGCAGCACCAGCAGCAGCGGCGGCGGCGGTACGGGCGGCAGCAGCACAGACGGTGGTGACGGTCGCAGCGGCGGCGGCGGCAGGGGCAGCAGAGGCAGCAGCGGCGGCGGCGGGGGCAACAGAGGCAGCAGCGGCGGCAGCAGCAATAGCGGTGGCGGCGCAGCAGCAGCGGCAGCAGCAGGTTGTGTTCTGTCAGGCGGCAGCAAAGCAGGCGCACCCACCGGCAGAGCGAGGTGTGGAGACGCTCCATCAAAAGCAAACATCTGGGTGCTGAAGTGAAACAGTCCATGCGAGTGTATACTTCAACTACCGTGGTAGTTCAAGTTATCCTTCCCAAGCGCGTAGGCGTGGTGTGTTCGGTCTCACGCCGCCTGCCACTGGTGGACACAACCACTACCAACCGGTACAGCATTTGTGGCCGGAAATCACAGCAATCTGGTCAACCTGGAGCTGTTGTGGAGTGTATGCTGCTTGTGGGAGCCCATGACCATGGCCAGCAGGCCTGCCCTACCCACATGTGCTTCAAGTCCAAGTTGAGGAAACCATGACGAGGGCCAGTAGGGGTCTGCCCTACCAACAATCCGGCAGTGTATGCTTCAGTTAGTCGTTCGCACAGTACGAGGTCTAGAAATGCTGCGTCAGAAGGGAGCTTCTGGGTGGTGACCTGAACAGTGCATGTGTATACTTCAAGTAGTACTTCAACTTATCCTTCCCAAGCGCGTGGGCCTGACATGCTCACTCCCACACCGCCTGCCACTGGTGCACCGGTGGACAAAGCGACTATCAAGCAGTAGAATTTGTGACCAAATATTACAGCAACCTGGTCCAACATGTGCTTCAAGTCCAAGTTGAGGAAACCATGATATGGTCGAAAACAATCTGCAAGCAATTGCAAGCGCACCTGTTGACGCCCCCACGCCGGTAGCCCTCTGTGAGGAAGTCTGCCAGCTTCAGCGGTGCGCCCATCTCAGGAATGACCTGCGGCGGCAATTCACGCGCAGAGGAGGCATTGTGTTCATGAATATAATGTGTTCACAATTCATGTTGGCCTTGGTCATCCCATGTGACGCATGTGAACAAGGCACGCGCTCAGGTACAGGCCCGCTGGCACGAGGTATGTGTTCATGAACATAATGTGTTCACAATTCATGTTGGCTTGGTCATCCCATGTGACGCATGTGAACAAGGCACGTGCTCAGGTACAAGCCTGCCGGCAACAGCGCTACACAGGAGCCTCAACACACACGCAAACTTCAATTTTGCTGTGTGGCCACACAGCAGCACCTCGCGACATTGCACGGACTTCAATGCACATGCACACAAACTTTGCCTTGCTGGGCAGCCACAGCAGGACGTCGGGGTACAAGCCCGCCGGCACCGGCACTATACAAACTTCCCCACACACAATTATATACTTGTATATACTTCGAAGTACCATACACAATATACTTGAAGTACTTCGGAAGTACTTCTATTTGAAGTATATACAGACACTGTACATATGTACCAAGTAAATACCTCAGTAAAAGTATACTAGTAGAAGAGTATATACTCCGAAGTATGAAGTACCCAGGTACATATATTCCGAAGTATATTTCAAGCATAACACAAACAAACCTCACCTTGCTGGGCAGCCACAGCAGCACCTCGCGGTACAGCCCCCCCGGCAGCGGCAGCGCGAGCGCCGCCACCCACGCATCCGCAAAAGCCTTCCTGTGGTAGCGGATGCGAGCCACCCGCGGCAGCCCCTTAACCGCCGCCGCGGCCGCCGCTGCTGCTGCTGCGGCGCCACTTCTCCTGGCCTTCTGCTGAACAGCCTCTTCTGCCGCTGAGTCGTTACCCGAGTCGTCAGCCGAGTCGTTGGCGGCGTCGTCGTATTGAGTCATGTCTTCGCCCTCAGAGTCGCTGCCGGCGCCGTCCTGGGGGGGCATGGCGAGAAGGATGCACACATGTGTTGGGCATAGTTCGAAATAAATGTACCCATGTACACTTGAAGTGACATAATCACATATCATGAAGGACATGTGGTATATTTCCAAGTATCTCTGAAGTATAAATATATATACTACTGTAGTACTTCAGAGTACACAGGATCACCACAGTAGTACATGTGAAAGAAAGGGGAGGTTTGCCGTGTCGGCAGGAGACAAGCTCATCAAGGCGCGCCTGGTGCTTTCCCGGGCGGACGTACAAGTGGAGGCAATGACGACGCTGGCGGCGGCATACATACTTCTGAAGTATATATATTATACACCTTCTCCGGCCTCGACGTCATGATGTTCAAACCCTCGACAGCAGCAACCCTCGGCCTCCCCCACAGCTACGCGCTGTGGCAGCTGGCGCTGGCCAACATGCAACGCGCGCTGCGTGCCTTCTGGCTCTACGAGCACCCTGGCCACCCGGCGCCGGCGGTAGTGCATGTGAAAGAAACCTAAAAGGCTGCTAAGCCCAGAAACTGCCGTGGCTGGGGCAAAATGCCAGGCCGACGCCTGTGGGGTGATTTGTCCACAGGGTGTACATGTACTGCTGCAGTATATGTCATGTCTTTGGCTTCGGAGGCCTGAGGGGGCATGGCGACAGCGACACACCAAGTACGTGTTGGATATGTATTCATACCTTGCACGGGCCCACCCCAGGGTGACGGCCCCTACCGGCGGGGAGACCTAGAGTTTATCGCTCCTAGATGAGTTTTTATGTACTTCAAGTAGTCTATTCCTGAAGTATGTGGGAGACCTAGAGTTTATCACCCCTAGATGGGTTTTTATGTAGTGTACATCTGCAGTATGTACTGGTATACTCCGAAGTACTCCTGAATTACATCAGTGCATACACTTGTGTAGCACTTTAAGTACATCAGCAGCAGAACTACAGCAGCACTACTGTAGCGGCAGCGTGCTCAGCAGTGGTGCTCAGCGGCAGCTGCACCTGGCCAGCAGCACCACCTGTGTTTACAACCGCAGCACCAGCACCAGGTGTCCCAAGGTTCTACAAACGTACTTCAAGTAAATACTTGAAGTATGTTTTTAAGCAGTGCTGACACTCCCCCCAGCATCTCGAGCCGGCCGTCCCTCGCAACGCCAGTGCATCACCTACTTGTAAACTTCAACTTCACAGTCGCACCAGCAACGCCGTCAGAACTGACTGCTCATTGACCACGGTAACACACATCAGAATGAGGGTGACGCATTCAATTTTCAGCTTCTGACAACTTCAAGTCCCCGTCCAAGTTTTGCCTGTTTCAAATAAACTAAAAAAGGAGAGTTATGGGTGTTTCAGCTCCATGTCAGCTTAAACATGAGTTTCAAATAGGAATTGCCGGTCGTCACCTAGAAATTGCCAGTCGTCACCAGGACCGCCCAACCTTTTCCTGCAGTTTCACCAAAAAGTTGCCTGTTTTCTGTAAATTTCAACATCAAATATACTTCGAAGTAGTGTGTACCCGCCTCCAGATCGCCCACCTTTCTCTGCAGCGGCACCAGGAAAGAAAAACCGCCACGT
This sequence comes from Ophiocytium majus, assembly GCA_032358315.1. NCBI lineage: Eukaryota > Xanthophyceae > Mischococcales > Ophiocytiaceae > Ophiocytium > Ophiocytium majus. The sequence goes on from JAULBY010058790.1 coordinate 8,129, forward strand.
GTGCACTGAAACAGCTATAAACTTCAACTTCTAAAACCACAACTTGTACCTTTGTGTTCCTCTGGCAAATTCAACTTCAGGTTCCTGTTCTCACCTCAGGATCGCCCGCCTTTCCCTGCAGCGGCACCAGGAACGCCGTCGGGTCCGACTGCTCATCCACCATGATCACGCACATGAGCAGCCTATCAAACTTCAGCTTTTGCAACCGCAACTTCAACTTCTGCCTTCATCAAACTACAGATTCAGCATTTTTTCACCTCAAGAAGCCCGCCTTTCCCTGCAGCGGCACCAGGAACGCCGTCAGGTCCGACTGCACATCCACCATGATCACACACATGAGAAGGCGCACAATGCGCTCTGCCAGCACCTCGGTGCTCAGTGCTCCCAGCCCGTTGGACTTCAACTCCAGTAACCACAACTTCAACTTTTGCCTCCAACTTCATCTACAGCTTTTCCTCGCAGTCCGACTGCCCATCCACCACAATGACGCACATGAGCAGTTCTGTCAGGCTTCAATTGTTTTCTCCAACCATTACTATGATGTCAACATAACTTCAACAATTGCCTTCATCAACTTCAACTTCAGCTTTCTCCTCACCTCAAGATCGCCCGCCTTTCCCTGCAGCGGCACCAGGAACGCTGTCAGGTCCGACTGCTCGTCCACCATAATGACGCACATAAGCAGCCGCACAATGCGCTCTGCCAGCTCCTCGGTGCTCAGCGCAACTCCCCCCAGCGCCGCGCCGCGCAGCAGCGGGGAGTCCTTGGGCAGCGGCGCGCCCTTGGCGAGCGCCTGGCGCAGGGGCGAAATGAGTAGCAAGTAGCATGGTTGAGGTTGTGCCGATCCGTGTATCTGGCTGCCATATACTCCGAAGTATAACCGTACGCTTCGAAGTATAACACATACCTGCTTAGAATAACACTCCGAAGCATATAACCCATGTTTTTGGTAGCGGCGCGCCCTTGGCGAGCGCCTGGCGCAGGGGCAGAAGGAGTAGGAAATAGCATGGCTAGGGTTATGCCAGTCCGTACATCTGGCGGCCATATGTAAACGTGTACCATACCGGTATAACATACTACGTAGTATGTACTTCAGAAGTACATATATGTATGTGTACATGTACATAGCCCCGCGAGTCCTTGGGTAGGGGTGCGCCCTTGGCGAGCGCCTGGTGAAGCGGCAAAAGGAGTAGCAAGTGGCATGGTGAAGGTTGTGCCAATCTGTAAATATGGCTGTCTGTGTCACCGTATACCATACCGGTATAATAACGTACACTTCGAAGCCTATACCGGGAACCCATGTTTCTGGTAGCGGCGCGCCCTTGGCGAGCGCCTGGTGAAGCGGCGAAAGGAGTAGCAAGTGGCATGGTTAGGGTTGTGCCTATCTGTAAATATGGCTGTCTATGTCACCGTATACCATACCGGTATAACATACTTCGAAGTGCTACATGGTACGTACTTCGAAGTACATGTGTACATAGCCCCGCGAGTCCTTGGGCGGCGGCGCGCCCTTTGCGAGCGCCTGGCGTAGCGGCGAAAGGAGTAAGGAGTGACATGGTTACTGGTGGGGGGTGATGGCCACGGCGTATAACGTATTACTTGATGCAGTATTTTACCTCAAAGTACAGCATATACTGGAAATGCTGTCACTCACCAGTACTGGTGGGTCACAGCGTATAAACCGGATGTAACACGCATACATACTATCTGAAGTATACACATGTAATAACATGGTATACATACACACTGATACCATGTACTCCTAGATGTAATTACTTGTAGTGTACTGGTAGTATAACAAATATTGTGGTTCCCATGTGAGGCATGAAATGCCAGCAACGGCCGAGCGCTCACAACGCCACTGCGCAAGGCTGGCACACCTGGTGCATGTCCATACAAATACGCAGAAAGGCGCCCGCCAGGGTACGGCAGCGGCGATGACTTCCATGTGGACCGCACAACTCTGATGACTGGGCTGCCGTTTCATGTCACTGCAATTTGACAGCAGCAACTGCTAGGTACCAAGTATTTAGTTGAAGTATTGCAGTTCCAACTGGCATTTAGAACTTTACTTGCATTGCCACTAGAGGCGGGAAACCCTAGATTTAAGCACGCCAACAATGTTTGCCATGGGCTTGCAGTTTCTGAGAAACTTGGGTTGGAGTTGGTCTACGCACTCACCCTCGCGTCGGCGGCGCCGCGCTTCGCCAGCGCCCGCAGCGCCAGCAGCACATAATACCGCATGTCATCATACGCATGCAAGTATTCCTGCGCCCACGCCGCGCCTGCGCCTGCTGAGCACCCTCCCCAACTTCAAAAGCGCAAATAGTATTTGCCCTGGGCTTGCAGCTACTGAAAAACTTCAAGTTGGTATGCGCACTCACCCGCGCGTCGGCGGCGCCGCGCTTTGCCAGCGCCCGCAGCGCCAGCAGCATGTAGTACCGCACGTCATCATACGCATTCACGTATTCCTCCGCCCACGCCGCCAAAACGCGCGCCTGCGCCTGCTGAGCACACCCCTCCCCCCCCCCCTCCCCCCCGCCGCCCCCCCGCGCGTGCAGCGCCAGCGCCCCCACCACCTCCGAAAACAGCCCTC
>JAULBY010058801.1:0-10722 GCA_032358315.1 Ophiocytium majus
TCCCTTTTTCTGGTCATGCGCACCGTGTGCAAAGGGCTTTCCGCGCCCTAAGCGGAGTTTAATAAAAGTACAGCCTGCTGTTGACTACATTGTTATGTCGTTTTACAGGCATTTGAGCTTCTGGCACCGACACCTCACACATGAATTTTGGTCAGATTTTGGGCCAATTTGCCTTTTGGCTCTGTGCCCGCTTCACTAGCTGGACACCATGTCAACAGAAAAAAAAAAATCTGTAGGCACACAAATTGTGTCATGGGCTGCCAAAACACAGCAGGCCCAATACACGCCAGCCTTCGTTTTTTTTGGCATACACACCGCCACCGGTGCATGCACGGCGTGCTCAGCCAAACCCAGTAGGCTACCGTAGCCGACGGTGATTAAGCCCCCCCCCTTGATTACGCCGGGTACGGTGGTTAAGGGAGGGGCGTAATCAAAATCCAGCAGCACAGCCGCTGAACCAAGCATGCTATGCCGGGGTACGTCGAATAAGCCCCCCCCCCCAAAAAAAATGTCGGATGCATTGCCCGCAAAAAGTGGTCGTCACGGGGGGGGGCATGGGCAGAACATCGCATTGTCAAAGCAGGCAAGTAGGGAGCTACCCTTCTTACCCCCCAGATGGTGGTACAGTGCATGTGTGCACCGTGTGACACCGCCCTGCTTACCCTGGTCAAAGGACCCCATATCTGTGAATGGGCGTGTGCACCAACGGACACAAAGAAAACAGAAGAACAAACAAAACAGCAAAGATGGCAGCTTGTCACGGTGCCGACTTCCCCTAACCCCCCTCGACCCTCTTGCAAGGGGAGTACTCAGCCACCTTGATCTTGCACGCCAGCGTGTAGCGCTTGCTTGCCGTGTCCCGCTGTGTCCCCTCGGTGGTACTTCCGTTCCTGCTGGCATGCTGAGCACTGCTACTGTACAAGTGCAGCTCAGACTCTGCCGCGGCGCCATCACGCTCCCGCACTGAGCCCGTGCCCACAGCATCAGCCGCCGCAGCAGCAGGGGCAGGCAGCTGGTCCGCCACGGCTGCAGCTGTGTGAAAGAGAGCTCTAGCGAACAGTATATAGCGACGTTACTGCACGGTACTCACGGTACCAACGCTGCCCGCCCCCCCCCCCGCTTGATCACCGTCGCCCGTCGCTACAGACGCATCTCACGCGCCGTGTGCGCGCTACGCCGGGGTACGCCGAATACGCCCCCCCTCCCCCGTAAAATTGAGGACGCAATGCCCTAAAAAACTGCTCAGGAGGGGGGGCGTAATCAACGTCGGCTACGGTACGCGCTTGAGCGCATGTGATATTGCGCAAGATCCTATTTCAGCCGCGAGTGGCATAGCATGGTCATGTATGTTAAAACGAACTTGAGTAATGTTTGCACGCACATAAAAACACTTAATGTAAGTAGATGCAGGCCGCATGACCACAGCACGGTAGAAACTATTGCTGCTGTAGCGCATTCCGGGAAAATAATGTAACTGTCATCGCAGGTGTTGGTGGATGCACCATGATACGTTAGCAGTTATCCAGTACATTCTGGAGGCTGGCAACTGCCGCTGGCTGCTAGTACACTGCGTGTACAAGCATGCGCTTTGACAACTGCTGAGTGCCGGCAACATGGCTGCAGATGCTATGCACTGCTGATGTCCTACAACACCTTTCTATGCACTTGAAACCATGTAACCGCCACACCGCGAGCCACACCTTTTTACGACAAGCAGTGGCGGTGCCACGCCGTTGTGTGCATCGCATAGTCTAGTGGCAACCGATCAACAGCTGGTTGATCACACGGTTGCATGCACGCGACCAGGCAGCACCATTCTCGTCAAGCACAGTACCTGCAACACGCGCCACTCTTGTACAGGGAGCAATGGCTGCTGCCACTTACTTGAGCCCTGCAGTATGGCTTACGTAAGAGGAGCTGGCCGCGGGCAGTCACGTCATTCCTCTCCAGTTTTAACACAAAGGCAGCGCAAACAGCCCCCCGCTAGTGTTGCTACTGCAAGTGAAATTTTAGTAATAATATTACAGGTTTCACAGCACCGCACTTACGTTGCGGCCGCCACGACCGCCAGCGCTTTACCAAACACTCACATAGTGCCAGCGCCGCCCCTGGCATCACGCTCGCTTCCTTTTCACAGCTGGTGAGTCAGGAACGACCTATGTGAAAGCGCTGGCTTGCAAGCCTTGGTGTGCGGCATGTCCTGCTGCGCGTGAACGACTCGCCGTCAACGATGGCGATGGGTACTCGGGTACTCGACGACCGGGGACTCGACGTTTTCCCGCTCAAAATGACGGAGAGAAACTGGGTGCAAAAAGCCTTTGTGCTGACAGCTGCGCGCGATGGGGGACAGACGCAGCCGCGGCAGTGCCCTGCTGACCGCAAGTGCCTCCCTGCGCACTTCGCCACTGTAGGGCGGCTCATCTAGGGCGGTCAGGCCGTAGCAGAGCACCTCTGTACACGACTCGTTTGCACACACAAGTGGACTGCACACTGCATCAGCACCATCAGCACCTCAGCAGCAGCAGCAGCTGGAGCGCGCAGGCGTCACGTGGCGCAGGGGCGCTGACACAGCGCTGGCTGCTGCTGACTTACCCCAGGACCTCTTTTGCCTGCCTGGTTGGTGGTAGGCTTGACGTGCCGCTTTTCGGCTGTATCAGCGGACGGCAACATCAGTGCAGCAGCAGGCAGGCGCACCACGAGGCTTCCCTGCCGCTTCAGGGCTGCTGCTGCTGCCGTGAGGCTAGCCTTTGGTGCCGCACCGGCGCGCACCCGCAGGTGCCAGCATGGCCGAGGACAGCGACGCTCATCCGGCATTCCTATACACGGCACCATCACAGGAGGAGAGTTTGCTGTCAGCACGAGACGCCAGCGGTGAGGGGGGTGATGCGGGCGCGCTAGCGGATGAACTGCTGGCGCGGCAGCAGCACCAGCAGCGGCTACTTGGAGCGGAAATGGCGCAACGGGCGCAGCTGCTGCAGCAGCAGGCGCAGGAGCAGCAGCAGGAGCAGCAGGAGCAGCAGCAGCAGGAATGGCGGCAGCAGCAGCAGCAGCAGGCATGGCGGCAACAGGAGCACCAGCAGCAGCAGGAGCAGCATGCGTGGCGGCAGCAGGGTCAGCAGGCATGGCGGCAGCAGAAGCAGGAGCAGCAGCAGCAGGAGCAGCGGCGGCAGCAGCATCAGCAGCAGGAAGGCATTGTAGACTTTGGAATGTTTGTGGAGGCGTTGGAGCCGGAGAACCTCGAGGCGTCATCTGACGTGCCAGCACTAGCACAGCAGGTGAGGTTGTTACACGGAAAAAAAAAAATGTTTGCTATGTACTACAGTGGTATATATATATACGTCCAGAAGTGTGCATGACATTCTTGCTCTATGCACGCTGATATCCAAAGGCGAGTGTGTGCGCGCCCTGATCGCAGTGTCAGTGGTACAAACAGAGCTGCTGCTGATATTGCACACGATAAATACATGTACTGGAATTATGCTTGGCACACCATCGACCTGGTGCATTTGCTAGACCCTGCCCAGGCAGAATGCACGCACTGGGGTTGGCACTTTGAATGCGGGTGTGGCACCTCTTTGCACACACTGCGGGAGCACAGAATACCATTCCATTTTCGCCAGTGGTGAACACGCCAGCTGGTAGTATCATACATGAACAAAAATGTGTGTTAAATGCGTATAACCGACGTTATGGGCCGTAAACCATTGGCAAGAACATGTTTTTTGTGCAACCCCACGAGACGCGCACGAGGTGCAATCATCCTGGCTTCAGAAAAGGCACTCCGCCCGCGGGATGATGCTCCTTTGTACAGAGGAGTTGATGTTGGTACAGCCCACTGGTAACTTCAACTCCGGTTAACGCTCCAGTATGTAGTTGAAATAGCAAGAATTCTGATCACAATGTGTGCACTTTCCCCAGTCGGCCGCCATACTTTAATTACCTACAAGTTTAAGTCACCTGCATTCATGCGCATGAGAAGCAAGCAGGGAGCGCGGCTGCGCAGGAATGGCAGCACCGCAAAAGAGGCCAAAGGTGCGAGGCACCATTGGAGGGCGGCGGTAATGATGCGGTGTTGCTGGCACTGACAACAAGACGTAAATACCGGGCTGCCAGTACCGTATCGGCCATATCTATGGTTTATGTGTACACCTACGAAGTACTGCTACTGTAGTACCGGTATACTTCTGATGTACTTCAAGTATAAATAACATCTGTCCGAGTGCAGAGTCAATGGCTGACAATATACGTACACACATTCAAGGTGTCACATATACCGCTGCCCCTCCTCCTGCCGCCGCTGCTGCCGCCGCCGCTGCTGGCGCTGCTGCCGCCGCCGCCGCTGGCGCTGCTGCCGCCGCCGCCGCTGCCGCCACCTATCCTGCCGCCGCTGCCACTGCTGCCACTGCTGCTGCCGCTGCTGCTGCTGCTGCCACTGCCACTGCTGCTGCCACTGCCGCTGCCACTGCTGCTGCCACTGCCACTGCTGCTGCCGCTGCTGCTGCCGCCGCTGCTGCCGCCACTGCTCCTGCCGGCACTGCCACTGCTGCCACTGCTGCCACTGCTGCTGCCGCCACTGCCGCCGCTGCCACCACCACTGCTGCTGCCGCCGCTGCTGCCACTGTTGCTGCTGCCCCTCCTCATGCCACTACTGCCACTGCTGCTGCCGCTGCTGCTGCTGAGCACGCCCGCAGGCCGACCGCGCCGCCATCTGGAGCGCGCACAACCTCCAGCTGGTGGACAGCTGCCTCTCCCTCACACCCGCCGCCTCGCAAGCACTGCCGCCTGCCACACCCCCCGCCGCTGCCTCCGCCGCCATGGCTGTCACTGCGGCGCCGCCGGCAGCTGCCGCTGCTGCTGCGGCGCCGGCGTTTCTGCAGCTGCTAAGGGCGGGGCGGCGGGATGGCGGGGGGGGGGGGGCGGGGCTCAGAGGCAGCAGCAGCAGCAGGTACAGCAGGGGGTGGAGCGGTCACCGCTGCCGGACTCTCGGCACACAACTTCAACTTTTCAGCACACAACTTCAACTTCTCTTCGCGCCACCCCGCCGCAGCCGCCGCCGGCTGAGGCGTCGTCAATTTTCATAGAGTCTGCAGCAACTTCAGCCGTGCTGCCACCGCGTGCGGGCGCAGCAGCCTCTACCCCGTCGCTATCCCCTGGGGGGAGCACACCCCCCGCGGTTGTTACAGACCCGACTGCTGCGCGTGCCGCAGCGGCGGCAACAACTTCAAGTCCGAATTCAACTTCAACTTCAAGAGAGCCGGCGATGGGTGCGGCGGCTCACACGGGTGCACAGGCGCCAGGTGACGCAGCGTCTGCAGGCTGGTGGGCGCTGCGGCGGCAGGACCCCAACGCCGCCGCCGCCGCTGCCATGTCGACCGCATCGTGCTCGGCACCAGCGGCGGCGGCAGAAGCGGAGGGATCAGGAGCACCGAGGCGGGCATCGGCAGCACCATCAGTCGCAGCGGCAGCAGTGGAAGCGGCAACATCAGGACTGTTGGTGGCGTCATCGGCAGCACCAATGGCAGCAGCGACGGCTGCGGCGGCGGTGGCGGCAGCGGGACCACCTGTGGCAGCATTGGCAGCACCACCAGCAGCAGCGGCGGCAGCAGCACCATCACCACAACTGGTGGCAGCGTCGGCAGCACCAAGACCAGCCGCGGCCGCAGCACAAGCAGCGGCGGCAGCAGCAGCACCACCACCACCAATGGCAGCATTAGCAGCACCGCCACCGGCCGCAGCGGCAGCATTAGCAGCGGCAGCAGCAGCACCACCACCACCACCACCACCAGCGGCTGCAGCAGCAGCACCGCCGCCGCCGCCGCCGCCACAAGCCGCCCTAGCATCCCTGTCTCCAGCAGCCAGGGCCGGCGCTCCGCCGCCGCTGAGGCGCGGCCACGGCGCAACCTACCCCACCACTGTAGCCGCCGCCATCACTGCTGTCGCTCTAGGCAAAGAGGAGAGCCCCACTCCCGCGCTGCCGCGGCGCCTCGTGCTGCAGCCGGCGTCCCTGGACTCCAGCAAAACCGGCGAAAGCGGCGAAATTGGCGAAATGGGCGGAACGCCGCGGCGCCTGGCCCCACCGTCTGTGGAGGCCACCATCGGCGAAAATGGCGACAGGGGCGAAAATGGCGATAGGGGCGAAATTGGTGACAGGGGCGAAAATGGCGACAGCGGCGAAATTGGAGAGCCCGGCGAAAGTGGCGGTTTGGAGGGTGGTGGCGAGGGGTCGGATGGTGACGCTGCGAGCGGGGCTGGGGGTGGGTTTGGTGGTGGCGGCGGTGCCGTTGCTGCTGCGCAGCCAGCCCCGCAGGGCAGCTATGGCGCTGACGGCGGTGGCGACAGCTGTGGTGGAGGTTGGGAGGAAGGGCGAGCGAGCGCTTTCGGTCGGCACAGCGGCAACGGCGGCGCACACAGCGCCGCACGGCGTACGCAGACACCGGCTGAGGGCGCCGCTACGCAGCCGCCACAGGACTGCAGCCGCAGGAGTTGCGCCAGTCCAACTACCGCTGAGCAGCCTTGCGCTGCCGCCGCCGCTGCAGCTGCCGCCGCCACCGCCAACGCCGCCGACGCTGCTGCTGCTGCTGAGAGCTCCTCCCATCGTGCTGCTGAGCGGCAGACGCCGTCGCGCGCTGTGGCCGGTGCCAGCGCGGCGGCGCAGCATGCGGAGGCGGCGACGCCACTGTCGCAGCGCAGCGCCCACAGCAGCAGCGGCAGTCCCTCACTTCGGCTAGGCGTCCGCCGCACCACCCCCCCTGCTTCACGCGCAGCAGCAGCAGCAGCGGCGGCGGTGGCGGCGGGGGCGTCGTCGGCGTCGCAGCGCAGCGGTGGCAGCCAGTCGTTGCAGCTGCTGCCCGGGCTGCCCGGGTCCCCTGCTTGCCTGCCGCCTCGCCCGCAGCCGCCATCCATCCCTCCAGGCGCTGCCGATGCCTCGCCAGCCTCGCAGCGCAGCAGCGGCGATGCCTGTGCATCCCTGCGTCTGATGCACGGGTTTGGTGACTCGTTGTCGCCGCTGCAGTGCCGCGATTTGCCCGTGGCTGGCCAGGGTGGCGGCGGCAGCGCGGCTGCTGGGGCACAGTGGGAGGCGGTGGCCGCGGCGGCAGCTGTCGCTGAGCACGGTGGTGCCGGGTCTGGCGCTCAGCAGGAGCAGGAGCAGCAGGCGCGGCGGCAGCAGGAGCAGGAGCAGCAGCAGGAGGCGGCGGTCGCTGCGACGCCAGCAGTCGGTGGGCCTTCGGAGGGTGCGTCGCAGCAGGGGCGCTGCCAACAAGAGCCGGCTGGTGTGGGGGCTGCCGCCGCCGCCGCCTGTCCGCGCAGCGCCGGCCGCCCTGCTGCCGAGCAGCCCCCCGAGAACCCCGCTGCTGAGCACGCCACTTCAGAAGCCAGCCCTGCGGCCCCCCCGTTAAATGGCCCACAGCCGGATCCGGGGGCTCCAGTCGGGGGTGTGGCGGCGTCGCCGGCCTGGCAGCGTGGCAGCGGCGGCGGCGGCGGCAGCCTCAGCAGCAGCGGACCGTCCCTGCATGTGGGAGGGGCACACGCCCTGCGGTCGCCCGCCTCCTGCCCGCGGCCGCAGCAGCAGCGGACACCTTTAGGCGCTGCAGTGGGCGCCTCGCTGGAGTCGGCCAGCAGCGGCGGCAGCGCCTCGGTGCGGCTGCATGCCCGTGGTGCCACTTCGCTTGCATCACCTGTGGTGACGGCGACTGGCGCTCCTCCTGCTGCGGCGGCTGCCGACAGCGTAAGCGCTGCGTGCGCAGCAGCGCAGGAGGGCGGGTCACTGGCAGCGGACCGCGGCAGCCACGGCAGCGCTTCGCCGAGCCTCGGCGTGCAGGCTTGGCGCTCGCCAGAGGCAGCCCCACCGCAACTGCGGCAGCAACAGCAGCTGCTGAGCACGCCTGCGGCCGCACGTCTGCAGCCCCAGGAGGGGGCCAGCGGCGGCAGCGGCTGGGGCAGCGCCTCCATCCGTCTAGGCGCACGCACCACGCCTCAGTCAGCGCGGCGGGTATCGCTGGGGGCGGGTGCTGAGCAAGTGGGGTGCTCAGCAGCAGCGGCGCCGGCGGCACAAGGGGCGGCAGGTGCAGCGGCGGCAGCGGCGGTGGCGACACCGAGAGCAGGGGCGGGTGAGGGAGGGGGACGTGCGGCACCGCCGCCTGGCAGCAGCAGCAGCAGCGATGGCGGTGAGTCCCTGAGGCTGGGGGGGGGCGTGTGTTCCTGGCCTGCTGAGCAGCAGCTGTGCTCAGCAGCCGTGTGCGCAGTTGCAGCAGCTGCTGTGCGGCCGACACCACGGCAGACGGTGAGTGCTCCAGCAGCGGGTGCATGTGCCCCTGCCGCGGCGGCGCCACCACCAGCAGCACAACCAGCGGCCGCCGCAGCGCCGCCACCGGCGGCAGCGGCAGCAACTCCACAGCCAGCAGCCGAAGCGCCAGCACCAGAGGCACTGCCATTGCTGGCTGCAGCCCCGGGTGAGGGTGAGGGTAGCTGTGCTGCAGCGGCAGGCGGCCTTCAGCCGCAGCGGCACCTTTTTTTCGAGCGTCTGGAGGCTCCCGTGGAGGCCCTCACGCGCAGCGCGCGCGCGTCCCCAGAGTTGAAGTTCCCAGAGGAGAACTTGAAGTTGCCAGAGCCGCCACAGCGGGAGGAGGCGGAGCAGCGGCAGTCACGGCCGCCGTCGCCGCCGCCGCGCATTGCTGCAGCTGCGCTGCGTGAGGTGACAGCCGGCGCCGCCGCCGCCGCGGCGCCCGTGAGCCAGTCGGCAGAGGCGGCGGCGACAACGCCTCGGGGGAGCGATGACTCAGGCGCCGCGCTCCCGCAGGGCGCCAGCCTGCCGGCAGCGGCCGCAGCGGTGACCATGGGCACCCCTGCTGCTGCGGCGGCGGCGGCGGTGCCAGGACGTGCAGCGCGCCTCGCTGCTGCTTCCGCTGCCGCCGCCGCACAAGTGTGCTCGCCACTGTCCCCGGACCTGTTGGGCGCGCCGTGCGCGGCAGTGCCGCCGCCGGCGTTCACGCTTTCTGGGGCGCCTGCGGGAGTGGTGCCAGGGGCGGTGGCAGCGGTGACACCTGCGCCAGCGGCAGTGGCGGCGGCGGCGGAGGCGGCGGCGGCCGTTGCGGCGGTGGTGGACGCTGCCCAGGAGTCGCAGGCGACCACTCAGGGCATGGGCAACAGCTGCAGTGTCAGCAGCGTTGGCGCTGCGATCGGTGGCAGTGTCGGGGTCGGCGGCGGCGCGTGGGCTGCTGAGCACACACGTGCGAGCTCGCTCGAGCCATCGCCGCCAACTGTCGAAATTGCTGACGGCGCCGCCGCCGCCGGCTTCACGGCAGGGAGGCAAGGTGGCACACACAACGTGGCAGTGGAGCTGTGCTCAGCAGCAGCAGGCGCGCGATGGGAGAGGTGTCCGTCACCGTCGCCGCCGTCGCCGCCGCCACGGCAGCAGACGGACAGGGCTGGCTCCGCCGGTGGCGGCGGCGGAGGCGGCAGCAGTCACTTCCCGGCTGGTGTGGTGGGCACACCTGGTGCTGGGGCACGTGTGCCGCTGAGCAACGGTGGTGGTGGCGGTGGCGGTGGCGATGGCGGTGGCGGTGGCGGTGGCGGTGGCGGCGACGGTGGCGGTGGCGGCGGCGGTGGCGGCGGCGGTGGCGGTGGTGGTGGCGGTGGCGGTGGCGGAGAGCAGGTGGAGGTGGAGGGTGTGGCGAGTGGTGCCATGGGGCGGCTGTGCGGCCCTGAGAGCAGCTGCCACTCGTCGGCGGCGCAGCAGCCCTTTCCCATGCTGCCGCTGGCCGTTGCAACGGCGGGCGCACAGGTGAGAGAGGGGCACATTTAAAGTTTGTGTATGTTTGTGAAGTTGAACTTGAAGTTGATAGCGGTGGGCGCGCAGGTGAGAGCGGGGCGTATTTAATGTTGAAGTTGACGGGGCGGGCGCGCAGGTGAGAGGGCGCATTTGAACATGAAGTTTGTGTATGTGTGTGAAGTTGAAGTTGAAGCTGACAGCGGGGGGCGCGCAGGTGAGGGAGGGGCGCGTGCATGTGTGGTTGTCAATTGTGGCTTTCACTGGTGCCAAGGTATGGCTTGTGTTTACGGGCAAACCATGTACCAGCACCAGATGGCACTGTCGGCATGTGTCGTGGACTACATGGCGGCCCCTGGTGTGTGGGGGGAGCATGGTGTACCGGGAGCTGGGTGAGGACGGGAGCAGGTCCCCTGGGACATGGGGCTGTAATCCATCAGACTAGTGCTCTGGCAACATGCCAGGCTTCCCTTAGAGTAGGCAGTGCTGAGCATTGCCATAACTGCAGCTTTTTCGCTACCTATCTGATTCCTTTTTCTGGTCACGCGCACCATGTGCGAAGGGCTTTCTGCGCCCTAAGCGGACTTTAATAAGAGTACCAGTGCAGTGTGTACTACTCAGTGCCACAGGTTATGCCCCAGAAGTGTGTGTGTCCATGTGTGCGCCATGTGCACGCATGGCCTGTAGCTGCGTGCGTTCGGCAGCGTATGCTGTTCACGGAAGCATTTTTATCCTGCATTGTGACGCAGCAGCAAGGTATGTCGCAGGTTCACAAGAAGCACGAAGGCGTGTGAGTTTTTGCCTTTTCATACTTCATCACATGAATTCATCACATGAATATGAGGGCGTGTGCTAGAGAGTGGGTTCGGGTTCGGTTTGGTTCGGTTCGGTTCGGCACTTTCGCCAGCCGGGCCCGAACGAACCCCCGAACTTTTCCGAACCCCAGCCGAACCGAA
>JAULBY010058812.1:0-10720 GCA_032358315.1 Ophiocytium majus
TCCCACAGTACTGAGCTTTCCCAGTTTGTTTTTCGCTACCTGTCTGATTTCCTGGTCACACGCACCGTGTGCAAAGGCCTTTCCGCGCCCTAAGCGGAGTTTAACAAGAGTACGTACAGAGCACCCTGGGTGCTGCTGCTGAGCGCAGGAGCGTTCTCGGATTCCGTCATCGCTCTTTTTGCCAGGAGGGTTCTGCGATTACGCCTTAACCATCGGCAAAATTGCCCTTCTTACAAAGGTGCGAAGGCGCTCAAAGCTTGGCACAAAGCCAAGCCGCACGCCGCCTCCTCCGCCACAACCACCACCACCAGCAGCAGAGGCCAACTGTGTCATCGTTAGCAGCAACGGCAGCAGCAGCGGCACCACCACCACCATCACCAGCAGCGACACGAGCCTACTTTTTCCCGACAGGCACTTAACAAGATGGCTCGGCACATTGCTTGCTTGTCAATCGCAGCCGCAGCGCTTACCAGTGGCGGCGGCCTCGGCGGCGGGCCAGCGCTCGGAGCGGCGGCAGAGCCAAGCTTGAAGCGCCTTCTTCAGGATTCTACCTCTTCCAAGCTGCAGCAGACGCAGGACGCTATCACCGCCCTTGGTGACGAATTTCAAGGTGTCGTGGCGATCCTGCCACGGGCCAGCCTGGATGCGGGAGGCATCACTCCTGACGTGCTCACGGCGGGGCGGTCTAGCCTGGAGGAGGGCACGCCCTACGCTGCCGAGGCCATGTTTCCCATCGGCAGCAACACCAAGATGCACGTGGCTATCAGCATCTACCAGCTGCAGGAGCAGGGGCTGCTCAACGTCACTGCGCCCGTCAACGACCACCTGGACCAGCAGGATTTCGCCAGCTTCGGGCTGCCTAAGATCACCAAGTGGTGCCCGCAGGTGAGCGGCCGGGTGCGCGATACAATTGCTTAGTGTTGACGTGGCACGGCGAGCTGATTGATGCTGCCCTGCAGGCTTGTGAGCGGCTGCAACTGCACCGCCTGCTTCAACTTGCGCGGAATGTCTTTTTAGGTTGATCGCGTGCGCGACACACACCACAGCCGGCCTGTTGTGCGCGCACTGCATTGTTGCTAACATTGCAGGCACAGTGCACTGACACCAGAATAAATCACCGCTGAGGCTCTTCACATATCACAGGTCCCCGGCAGCACCGACTGCCAGCAGATCACCTTTGTGAACCTCATGGAGATGAGCTCCGGGCTCAAGGAGCCATTCAACTGCGATGACTCGGGGGAGATGTGAGTGTCAACACATGCTTGAACGCACCGGACTCTCTATGCTGGAATCCGCGGTAGGTGCGAGACTTGCTGCCTCCGTAGGCGCTTCCTTTGCTTTGTCCACCCCTTTGCACGGGTCCGCACCTGTGGGAAGACCTAGAGTTCATCGCTCCGAGATTGAGTTTTCACATGCACTGCGCGCTGACACTGTGCGCTAGGGCGTGCTGCAGACGCAGTGAGAGAGTGAACTGCACTCAGAGTGGTTTTCAGCGACTGGTAACCTGCTCAGTGTTGAACCTCCGCTTTGGCAAACTGTGCACAACGGTCGTATGCGCTGGCGTCCAGCTGATGTGTGGTGCTGCGCGCCTTTGACCCTGTCCGGGATGTACACAGGAAAAGTTGCTGCAGCTCCAGCCTGCACAATTATAGCCCTCTACCTACGGCACTAGACACTTGGCTTCATACACTTTTGGTGCGGAAGCATGTGCTATTACGCTCGTCACACGCTGCCTCCGCCGCCACACACTTCTGGGAAGGCGGTGCTGCAGCAGCAACACAACTCGTACCACACATTATGGGCACTGACCCTTCCAAGCGAATTCCTGCAAATCCATGTGCAGAGTGTACACGGCCACCTGCTTCTGGAACAGCACGGACATCTTCAACTACAGCGGCCACATTGCGGACTACCTTGGCCTGTGGATTGACGCGCCGCTCAACTTTGCGCCGGGCGCGCGCTACCACTACAACAACGGCAACTGGATACTGCTGTCGTACCTCATTGAGAAGCTGAGCGAGCAGCCGCTGGCCGACTACCTGCACGACAACATTTACAAGGTGAGCAGCGCTGCTGCAGAGTTTAAGTTGAAGTTGGATTTCAAGTTGAAGTTGGTACGGCCAAGTGCTGTGGCTGAGCACCTTGCTTGCGCACTGCTGTGTGCTGGTTTGCAAGTGTAAGTGTAGGCCCACAGCCCCTGGGGCTAATGAACGCTTCTGCTGAGCAGCTAGTATTGGTCAGCCTAAAGCCTTGGCTGTAGCAAACAGCTCTCTCGCGCTGGCACCTAAACTCATGCGTGCCTGTAAGTGGTGGGCGCCTCAGGCAATCCCTCACCAATCTACTTGGAAGTACTTCAAGAAGTAGGCTTTGGCTGTTTGTGTAATACTCATGAGGTAAGGTCCCACACATTGCGGCAGCAGGTGTGTACTGTATTGGAAGTACTTGCAACAGAAGCAGACACTTCAGGGCTTGAGCTCCCAGCAGTCGCTGAAAGACCAGTTCTTTAGACTGTGCAGCGGTACTGTGCACGTGCGATGTTTTGCCAGGTGACCAGGTAACTGACCCACAACGCCACATTCTATTGCACACCTTGGCTGCCGTATTGCACACGGTGCTGCCCACGCGTTAATCCACGTGCCACCGCGTTGCAAACCTTCAGCGACGCCAACAGCACTCTCACCCACCACGCCCCCCCCCCCCCCCCCCCCCCCCCCCCCCCCACACACAGCATGTCACCCCGGACGTTGACGGGGACATGCTCTACGACCCCTACGGCGGCCAGCTCAGCATGATACCGCGCCGCGT
Organism: Ophiocytium majus; assembly: GCA_032358315.1. NCBI lineage: Eukaryota > Xanthophyceae > Mischococcales > Ophiocytiaceae > Ophiocytium > Ophiocytium majus. The sequence goes on from JAULBY010058812.1 coordinate 2,806, forward strand.
CAGCTCCTACCGCTTCTTCATCGACTCCGACACGGGCGCGCGCATCTCGACCGGCTCGTGCACGCCCTACGTGGCGCCCGGCGTCGTCAGCGGCGCGGGCGGCGCCTTTGCGACCGTCGCCGCGGAGGTGGACCTGTACCGGCAGCTGTTTGACTCCGAGAACGATCTCGGCGGACAGTTCCTGAGTTCTGCGTCGCTGTTGGAGCTGGTGAAGCCCCGCATGCAGGTGAGAGCTGCCCTGTGTGGGGGTGGGGGGGGGCGCGAGCGCGGGCGGGAGGGTGGGGCACCACTTGGGTGCGCAAAACCTTGCAGCGCGCGCTGAGGTTGAGTTGTAGTTGGCAGTGCGCGCTTGCTTGCCCAGTGCCGGCGTTGCTTCCCTGCCAATGCGCAGCTGCGGCAGCGTGTCGTGTGCCACACAGCAGCCTTGTGCACCTGCAACTGCCCCCACCACCTGCCGGCACCCTGCTGCTGCGGTCGCATACTGGCACCCGTGGCAGCCGCCGCTGCAGCAGCACTGTCGCCTGTGGCGCTCCTCTCGCAGCGCACTGCCGCGACTGCCACCGCCGCTCACCCCACAACCTGCCATCGACTCTTTGTCATTTCTGTTCACTTGCTCTCCCTGCGCAGATTGCGCCAGGCGCGCCCATGTACTTTGGCCAGGGCACCCTCGTCACGCCCGCCAACGCCACCGCGGCGACCGAAGCCGCCGCCGCCGACGCGCTGCCGGCGGCCATCCTGTACTGCGGCGGCATCGAGTGCACCAACACGTGCGTGGTGCGCACCGCGGGCGGCGTCTTTGCGGCGTGGTCGACGGTCGAGCTCGACAACGTCACGCGCGCGGAGTTTGCGTCCCTCGCGGACATGTCCATGAACGACGCCATCAACGGCGCCGTGCAGGGCGTCACGTACCCCCACAACCGCGCCAGCGTGCTCATACAGGAGGTGACGGACATCTGGGCGCCGCAGGCGGAGGCGCGCGCACGCTGAGTCTGGCCATGGCCCCAGCTGGGGCGGAGCAGTGCCGGTGCTTGGTGCCATCACTGGTGGCGTGCCGGCCGGGCTGTGCTGTGGCCCATGGTTACTGGTGGTGCAACTGGGAGGTTTACCCGGGTTTATGGTGTACCTGTACCAACACATGGCCTTTTTCACCATCAGTCCCAGCACTGGCAGCAGTTTCGGGCGAGGGTGTGTGCGTAGATGTCGCCAATGCTGTGGTAGTTTCGAATAGAGTCTCGTCCCTCGCCACGCCTTAAACCGATATGCAGTGCCACAGGGGCATCGCTGCCTCTTGGCAGCCTGTGCACCCATTGCCTGTTTTGCGAGTTTTAGTAGAGCTGGCACAAGGCACTGGGAGAGGTCTGTAGTATCCTGCAGAGTGGCCAGGTTAAATACTACTGGTACTATGTAGTACCACTGTTGTAGGTACTGCCGTCCCGTTTTTACTGGCGGTTGGCAAGCCTTCACGGCGCTTCTTGCTAGAGATAGCAGCGGAGAGCATGTCTGCTACTGATTTCCTGCCTTCTAGCCTTTTGTGCCAAGAACACGGCGGCCACAATGAAGACGGCTGGTCTCTGCCAACAAATGCCATTACATGCGCCGATGCTGGACTTCCTGGCATGTTCAGCACGTGTCAGCAGAGTGCCATTGTCATCTGTGTGACAGAGTCTGGTGCCATGTTGTGCATCTGTTGCAAGGCCAACAATGAAATCCAAGCATGGTAGAGTGCAGTGAGACCGAGCACACCAAGCACACTGTGCTGCAGAACATGGTTTGGGAGCAGGCGCCTTTTTCGCACCTGCAATGCCAATTTGTGGCTTGAAATCGACCCTGTGCACTGCAACTGTGGCAGTAGCCCTGAGTCTGCTGGCCGCGTTTGCAGCGACTGCTGCCAAACTCAAAAAAGGGATTGCACAATGCGCAGTACCCTGTTTTTTGTGGCAAGCACATGAGCTGGGTTGCAGCATTCCCACCTGTCATGTGTCTGTCTCAAGCGACAAACGGCACATGCAAGCCTCGCTGCCCGTGCTGTGCACAGATCATGATGACACGTACGCTACATATGTCGGCCCCCACCGGTGGGGAGACCTAGAGCTTACTATCGCTCCTAGACGAGGTCATTACAGTATATGCATATGTGGACGCCCTGAGCCGACCGAAACTGTCAAAACGCGCGGCCTTCATGGGCCTCCCTGGTGTTGAGCAGCTGCAAGGTGCCCCTACCCACTGTTGCATGCTATGGTGCGGCTGGTATTGGTTTCATCGTCGTGCTCAGGCTGGTAGGGCACTGTCTGCTCAGAGCTTTTGGAGCTTGCCTTGGCACCTCCATGGAGCCACAAAAGTGCGTAAACACCATTCAATGGCGTCTCCACGTATGTGCCAACGTATGGGGCTCACATACGTGTCGTACCGTGGCCATATATGGTAAAAGCCCTGAGGCGAGAAGGTGCAGTTCGCAGCAAAGAACGCTTGACCTGTGTGTGATTGCAATGCATCGCATGCATACATGTACAGTATACTATGCTAGATTGAGTTTTCACTTATATTTGTTGCTTCTTCTTAGGCGCTATCTTCGCTTTCAAGTTGTTCACACCTTTGCACGGGTCCGCCCAGGGTGACGGCCCCTACCCGGTCTACCGGTGAGGAAACCTACATTTTATCGCTCATAAATGAGTTTTCCTATGTACTTCTTGAAGTATACATATATGTGTCGCCGCGGCGCCCTGCCCCTGCCTCCCGCCCCAGGGCTGCGGGGCCCCGGGCGGGGCTTCAGAAGGCGCTACTGTAGGCGCTTCAAAAAGGTGCGCTTTAACCTTGGGCGCAAGTTTGCGCGCTTCGCTTCCCTGATTGGGCACTTTAAGACCCCGCCGCACCTGATTGGCCACAGGAACCAGTGCGCCGGTGTGGAGCAGCGCCCCCTCGCGTGCGCGGGATGTGGGATGTTGTGCGCACCTGACCACCGCCACATCTTATCGTGTCGGTGGGTTGGCGACATGATGGCAAGGCTGGCGCTGTACCTCCTGTGCAGCCTCCTGCTGCCTGGCACCTCATATGCCGTGGACCGACAGTATTTCGGTGAGAGTAGCGGCTGCGCGCGGCCTGGGAACTTGGTTGAACAACGGCAGCACGAGGCGTGTTGGCCTGCTGCCCGGCTGTTTCTGTGGCGTTGGCTGAATGCCGCTGAGGCAGCTTTGATTTCGCCAGCAGCACTGACGCTGGCAGGGGATCGGCGGCTGCAATGGTGAAGAACGCCGCTGCCAAGCTCGAATCCTCGCAGACTTTGTGCACCAGACAAGAACCAGCCGGTGTTTTTCTTGCGCGAGAGCAACATCAATAAGTCAGCCTGACAGGCTGCTGCTCAGGGCAACCTTTGCTGGCACCGCTAACGCTGCTGCGCCGGTGGCGGGCTCCGCCTTCGCAGCAGGCTGACTGCTGCAGAATTTTGCGGATTCCTTTGCTTTTCTGGCACCAGTGGCTACCATTCCTGCAGGGACCTTTCAAGGTTCAGTGCTGCTGCTGGTGCTCTGACATGTGGGTGCCCCTCCCTGTTGTGCCTGTCAATGCTGTGCGGCTGCTGCAGTCGCGGCGGAGGAGGTGCTCTGGGACTATGCTCCGTCTGGCATCAACTGGGTGAGCACTGTGTTGGTGTGCCGCTGTGGCAGCAAACCAAAAGTTCAACCAGTTAATTATGGTTTGGTGGTGGTGCGGCTCTCCAGTGTTTGCGTTGCGGTGGTGTGCAACAGCGGCCACAGTGCTGCTGCTGCATGATCCTATGGCCCATGCCATGTCGTCGGCATACACATGCCTTATGCCGCTGTCGATGACATTGTGTATTACCGCTGCTCCAGCACTGGCGCGCGTACTGTTGCAGCTCAGGGAATGCCGGTACCTAGCACAAAAAGCCAGTCTCACTGCACCCACAACACTGGATACGACGCACCTGCTGCTGCCTACACGCTGTGCAAGAGCACCGGCAGTGGAAACGCATGGTTCCCTACAAGCCACACCCGAGTGCGCTGCACTGTGCGCCACTTGTGTTTACAACCATGTGCCCCTGGTCTCCCCGTCATCTTGGCGATGATGCAGCGCTCCTGCCCCACTGTCCCGGCCAGAACTCCTGGACCTCTCCCACTCAAGTTTGTGTATATATGTATATATCAGTCTTTGAGACACGAACACTTATGCGCACCAGTGTACTTAACTTCACACTTGAACTTTGCTCCCACCATGCCCCCGTGTGCGCGCGCGCACTGCAGGTCGACGGGTCTTCGGTCAAGACCGGCGATGACGCGGTGTTCCTGCGCGACACCAAGTTCACGGTCGGGCGCCAGTACAAAAAGGCCGTCTACAACGAGTACACGGACGCCACCTTCAAGACGCCCAAGCCCAAGGCGGAGTGGCTGGGCTCCCTGGGGCCCATCCTGCGGGCGGAGGTGCGCACACTGCGCTGAGCACCATGCATGAACTTCAACTTCTGCACTTCAGAGCAACTTCAATGGGTCAGCCCAGGGAGTGCGCTCAACAGCTGCCGCCGCAGCAGCAGTATGGGGGGCTGGGGAAGTGCTCAGTATAGTAGCAGCAGGGTTGAGTGGTGTCAGCCCCCCCCCCCCCCAGCCCGTCCCCGCCCCCAACCTCGTGTGCGCACCAGCGTGTATACCCAGCCAGTAGTAGCGCACTTGCATGTGCGCACGGCACCTTGAGGTTTGTGCCTGTGTTGCAGTGCGCCACACACTTGTCCCAACAGCTGCTGAGCAGTGCGCGCCACCAGGCCGAAACAGCTGCTGAGCACTGAAAGTTTGGTAGCAGGCGCTCGCTGGCCTCTGGTCTGCTAAGCCTAGCCGCTGAGCACCTCAGCGTGTGACTGCTGCCACTGCTGGTGCCGGGGACGCGGTGGTGAAGTGCACATACGCATGATCATCCATTGAGCCCATCATGATCAGTTGTCGTTCATAAATTAAATTTGCTGCTGCGCCGCACACAGACAGGTCTGTCGCCGACGTGGTGACCCTAACGTTCACGATCCATCCGCCCATGAACACAACGTCAATTCATCCATTTCATTCCGCGCTGCACACAGGTGGGCGACGTAATCAAGGTGACGTTCATGAACAAGGCAAAAATACCATACTCCGTCCACCCCCACGGCGTCCAGTACGCCAAGCCCGCCGAGGGCGCAGACTACTACTTTGCCATCGGCACCTCGGGCGCCGTCCAGCCTGGGGACATGTTCACCTACACGGTGAGAGCTGCTGAGCAGTGCTGCTGCGCGCTGCCACTGTGCTGGCCACCCGCTGCCTGCTGGACACCAACAGTGTTGCCGCACACCCCCTTGATGCCGCCACACGCACCCACTGCTGAGCTTTCCGCCGCCGCCCCGCTGGTGTGGTGCGGCGCATCGTTGCACGTTGTGCGTCGGAGTAGCGGACGTGCGGTGCGCGGTGTAATGCTGCGGCTGCGCTGCGCCTCTGGAAGCAACTTAACTGCAATTTAAATTGTACCTTCCGCTGCAACTCCAATTGTGCAGCGCATGTCTTCCGCCCGCAACCGTGCCTGCGCCCACCCCGGGGCAGGCGGCGCCAGCTCCCGTGTGCCCATTTGCTTCATGCTTGCTGGTCCTGTTGCTGCTAGCCTCGCCGCTGCAGCTGCGCCTGACGCCGGTGCCTCCTGCGCCCGCTGCCGAATGCGCGCGTGTCTGTGCTGCAGTGGACCGTGCCTGAGAGGTCGGGGCCGGGGCCCGCGGACGGCAACGCCGTCATGTGGGCGTACCACTCGCACGTGAATGAGGTGCGCTGCTGGCTGCTGAGCACTCCCACCTGCTCAGCAGCAGCGTGTCCATTTCTTGTGCATTCTCCCAGGGCTGGCGCTTGGGGCACATGTGGTTTGCATGTCGCGGCAGCAGGCGGTGGGCACTGGTTTTGTGTACGGCAATGCCCCTCATTTGAGAAAAGCTGTCGCCAGGTGGCACGTGCGGCCGCTGCCGCCGGTGCACTGCATGCCGCCATGCCGTGCTGGTCACAGTGGACACCGAAACTGCTGCTGCAACCCTCCTCCACACTGCACTTCCACTTCAACTTCAACAATGGTTGTTTGCACACAAACTAAGTGCTTGGCCCTCCCTGCCCCCCCCACCCCCGCGCCCCGCTTCTGCCTCCTGCTGCCTGCTGCTGCTGCTGGCTGCTGCTGCTCCTGCTGGCTGCTGCCGCCGCCGCTGCGGCTGCTCCTGCTGGCTGCTGCTGCTCCTGCTGGCTGCTGCTGCTCCTGCTGGCTGCTGCTGCCTCCTGCTGCTGTTCCTCCTGCTTGCTGCTGCTGCTGCTGCCTGCCGCTGCCGCTGCCTGCCGCTGCCTGCTTCTGCTGCGTCTGCTGCCTGCGTCTGCTGCTGCTGCAGCCGGTCGATGTGTACGCGGGCCTAGTGGGCCCCCTGCTGGTGTATGCCCCAGGCATGCTCGACCCCGTCACGGGCCAGGCCCTTGACGTCGACAAGGAGTTTGTGCTGGCTCTGCAGGTGCGCGCGCGTGTATGGCACTACTTCGTAGTATACTTCCGACGAACCGCCATGGAAGGCAGTTCCAGGCAGCGATCCGGTAGCGGGCACTTGTGAGAGTGTGAGGGGTCCTGGTACCATGTGCCGGCATGTAGCGGTCAATACTTGCACGGGTCAAGTACTTGTTTTGGTGGTTCCGGTGGTTACACACTTTGAAGTGCTACTGTAGTATACCCCGCACTCTGTCTTGTGCTGTCAGCTAGTCAACACCGGGTAAACACCTTTTACGACTCCCAAATCAGCACGCGCCCAACAAAAGCTTTCGACGCCGGCAATCAGTGATGGACAAGACGGTGCAGTGGTAACCCGATAGTACACTACGTAGTATACATATACTTCAAGGTACATACTACGTAGTACATACTAGTACATACTTGGAAGTATACCGGTACATGCTACTTCAGTACACAGTAGTTCAAAGTATAGATACATTATAATACTACGAAGCACGCCGGCGTGCACTACCAGGGTGGTTCTTGCACGCCCACAAGCGACAGCTACCAAACAACTACTTCCTGAAACTGCTCTTTGTGTGGCGGTTTCGCGCAGGTGACGGACGAGAACCAGAGCCACTACCTGGCCGACAACTGCAAGGGCTTTGGCTGCGACGGCGCGGAGGGGGAGGAGGAACACAGCATGCACGAGATGTTCGAGGAGAGCAACCTCATGCACAATATTAACGGCCTCATGTATGGGAACCTGCAGGGGCTCGACATGGAGGTCGGCGACACGGTGCGGTGGTTCGTCATGGCCTTCGGAACGGAGGTGAGGATGGGTTGCTGGAGCACCGCAGCTGCAGAAGCTGAAGTTCAACCAGAGATGTCGACGTTTGTATTAACCCAGAGACGTGATCAGACCAGGACATACGGCATGTGTGCAGCACCACTAGTATGGTAGCAGTGGCTCAACGTGGCTGTCGGCGACCATGTGTGCACCGCCACAAACTAGTTTGGTAGCAGACTATGTACATAACAGATAAAGGGCTATGTTTTGGAGTTGCACAAACGTACTGCTGGGTAACTTCCCACTGCATGTGTCCACAAGCTTGCAAGCGAAAACATTTGCAATGTTTATAAGTCTGCTCGTGTGATGCTGCACACGCTGCCACCTCAGCTTGATGGCCCGGTGATGGCTCTGAGATGCTACTAGTAGTGCACCTAGTACAGTACTACATAGACTGTGCTATGTCATGGCATTTGGCACCGCCTCACAACTTCAACTTCTGATGATGTGCTTGGACCTGGACTCCCTCTTCAGGCTGAGCACTATGAATGGTTTCCAGCACCAGGGCACTGCAGAGGCTGCCACACTCACTCCCCCCATGTGGCCGCATATGTTCGGCAGCAGTTGACGTCTCCCGTGCGTTCGCCCCCCCCT
>JAULBY010058823.1:0-10719 GCA_032358315.1 Ophiocytium majus
CCGCCGCTACCACTGCCGCCGCCGCTGTTGCCGCACCCGCCGCCGCCGCCGCCGCCCACCGCCGCTGCAGCCACCACTGCCTCCGCTCCTAGAGCAACTGCCTCACTGCCGTCGCAATAGCTGGACCCACTGAGGCTCGGCGTCAGCCTGCTGCGGTGCGTGCTGCCACAGGCGCTGACAGTGCCAACTTCAACTTGAAATGAAACTTCAACTTGAAGTGACCTGTGTTGAAGTGCGCCTTAGAATGCTGTGCACCTGTGCTGGTCGGGGCAGGCGGCCACGCTGCCGGTGCAGCACGCGCCCTTGGTGTGCTTGGCATCCTGGCAGGCGCCTGGCCAGGAGGCAGCGAGCAGGGCAAAAAATAGCAATTAGTAGGGTATGGAACACTTCTAGTAGAAGTACACCATGTACCTCAGAAGTATTACACATGTACTTCGAAGTATATGCCCTATGTCAATGCCCATCCTGGCAGGCGCCTGGCGAGGCGGCGCGAGCACACAGGCGGAGGCATGGGTCAGCTTTGTCGGGAGGTACGTGGTGTGTACTCCAAGTAACTTAATTACCTGAACTACACGCGTGTCAAATACCTCAAGTACTTCATGTACAAGCGTGCCCAACTACTTGCAGCGCTGTTCGCTGCGGTGCGTATTTCAGAAGTATGGTGCATGTACTTGAAGTATAGTATGGAAGTATATGCTTTACCTCAATGCATATGCTGGCAGGCTCCTGGCAGAGAGGCAGCGAGCAGGCCAACAGGGATACCTCCTACAGCTATGACGGGCGGTATGTGTGGTGCAACCCAAGTGTAGTTCAAGTAGAAATGTCACGTACTTACAGCATTGTGCGTGTCCAATGTAATATGTTCGCATCAATTGCTGTACATACACATATAATACTACCTGGTAGGTACCTCTTGTGCCACCGCAGGTGATGGCTTCTCGTAGCACGCAACGGCATCCGCATTTAGCTCACACAGTATCATCCCCGGAGCCAGCATCTACACCACTCGTCGTTCAGGCTTGCTTGTGTGCATGCATGTATTGCTGTGAGGTTGTACACTGCTGCAAGGGGTTGAAGTGTACATGTATGCACATCGCATGTTCGAAGTTGCTACAGCAGCAGGTTGGGTATGTCTGGCACAAGTTTGTGAGTACTTCTGTACTAGGGTTATGGCACCACTTGGCGCAAAAGACAGTTTCCACATGTGGCTTTTTTCAGGTTTCTGAAGTACGTACTACTGAAATACCTTATGGTACATCATTCACACTTTAAATATGTACTACAAAGCACTGCTACAGTAGTACAGAGTACTACTGTGGTACTTCACACTGGTAAGTGTTCCATGCTCACACTGTGCCAATGTGTGTGAGAAAGGCAGCGGCGGGCAGCCTGCGCACCTCCAATTGTTACACCGTGACAATGTGCGCGACCGCACCTGCTGTGCATATGACCACTATAGTGGTACTAGTCACACCAGCCTGAGGCTTACTCAGGTGAGCACCTGGCGAAGCATGCGCTGCTACTACCAAAGCATCCACCACAGCACTGCTCACCAGTGAGCGCATGCCGCCTTCATGTGCTGCTGCGAGCCACTGCGGCACTCGCAGGTGCCAAAATGCTGATGGCAGAGAGGCGTCTCACAGTGCCAGTGCCTGTGCCACCTCGCTGCTGCGGCATGCTCCCGCCGACAGGTTAGCGTGGCGGCTGCAGCGCTGCTGCCAGCCTGTGCTGCTGCATGCCTCCCACGCCACCGCTTGCCTCAGGAGTGGCAGCTATCCAAGCAGCTGACTACTGCTGAAATTTCTTCAGTCTTCAAGTTGAAATTCTTGCTCAGCAGGTGCTCTACTGTGACAGGGACCACCGCCCAACCCACCTGCGTGGGCAGTCACTGTGGTGGCCAGCAGCGGTTGCCCAAGCGCCGTGGCACTGCGCCTGTATGCCCGCCCAGGACTGTGGCGGCACCGGGCCGCCACCGGCGGTGCAGCAGTAGGTGCCAGCAGCAGCCCCAGCCGCAGTGGTCGCCAACTGATTCTTTGCGCACTGCGTGACTGCGGTGCTGCTGAGCACTGCCGCTTCACAATGGCCGCAATGCCGCTGAGCACCACTGCCGGCCGCTGCCGCAGCTGCAGCTGCTGAGCACATTGCTCATAAGAGTGTGCGCTCAATGCCCCCCCCCTGCACTCGTGCTGCTGGTTCAGGCACTGGGCAGGGTGCTGTTGCTCTTGCAGTAGCAGCAGAGAATGGGGTACAGTATGTCGAAGCCGCGGTGGACCGTGTCAACGCCCTTGTGGGTCATGATGACAACCATTCCATGCGCCCATATGGTTGCGACAAGCTTGGGCTCTTGGAGGCGGAAGGTCACGCCTGGGAACAGCTCCACTTCATAGCGCGCCTGGGTGGCCCCCAGTCCCATTCACAGTGGTTGCCGTCGTAGAAGCAGTGGCGGGGTGTGTGGCAGCGCGGGCAGCAGCAGTAGCGGCAGCGGCAGCAACAGCGGCGGTGATGCGTCAGCATGGCAGTCGCCAGACGCAGCTTTCGGGCAGATGTGACACAAGTATTTCGGTATTTGAGGTACTGTGCACTGTTCCTGCTGACAGCTCCGTCATGAATACAAGACAAATGTCCTGATGGTGCAAGCCCCTGCGGGACACATATTTGTACATTGAACCATTGCAAGATACACGCCACGTATTGACAACCGAGTAATGGACTGCCATAAAAGGGAGGCATGCCGTCTCAATATTATGATACTTTCGCGCCTGTCATCAGTGCAACCAGCAAACTTATCCATGCGGTGACCAACATCACGGCTGCTTACTAACCTCAACTGTATGATTTGTCTCGTAACCCAACACTGTCTCAGATGCTGCCATGGGTTTTCAGCTGCTGCAAGTGCTTGCTTTGGGTGCGCCACACAGAGGTGTTAACTTCTGCCTGTTTCTCGTTAGTTGGTAAGCAGCGCGCGACGATCACAACATTGCTAACAAATGTGTGTAGCACTTTTGTGCATATGTGGGCACGCTTTGTCAGGTCTTTGTTCAGATTTTGAGTGGCAGTAAACGTGTGAAGTGGCAGTTGAAGCGGCAAGTGGCATGTCAATTTCAACTGGCCAACAACACAGGAGCGTACCGTCAATGCAGCTATGACAAGTTATGCTCGAAATGCGTTCACACTCTAATGCAGCAGCCTACTTTCGAGTACGATTGCTTTTTTCCAGTAATGCTACAGCGGAGCATCAGCCTACAGCTCCACCAGCAAGGTTCCAGTTGCAATTCTGCGGCGACTGCAGCACAACTGTGCTATGCACTACTGTACCTCTTGTAGATCTTGTCGCATTGCACACCCAAACGGTTGTCACCGCCACCATAGAAGCCCGGCGCTTCGCACCAGTGTTCCAGATTTCGTGACGTACTTAGCACAGTTTGTTGACTGTAGCATAGTGGCTGCCTGCCCAGACTGAAGCAAACACTAATAATATCTGTACTTCAAGTATCTGCTGCAGCATATATGGCCAACGTCTGGCAGCAACACACAAGTCAAACCTCGTGGGTAGTGTAATCTGAAGCATCCTTAGCCCTCAAGCTTAAAGGACGCTCAGGGTGGGCGCTACAGTTGGTGGTGGCCTTAGGTTGTTTTCACAGATATCTCCTACGGCGCATGGCAGTGCACCCACGAACCAATGCTGCATCTGAGTTTGTTCAGAGTAGCACCGTGGCTGACTGAAAACAGGTTGCGACCGCCAAAGGTACGCCGCCAGCACGCACCGTTGCTCTTGGCACGCATCACCGTGCATGCGGAGGTATAAATAATACTAACAAATAACACAGTGTACTTATGTGGTTCTATATATATAAATAATAAGAAAACCTTTATACATTGACACTCACCTCTTGTGGGTAATCCCTGCTGAGCGCCTCAATCCGCAGCGCGCTGCCCATGTGCACCGATGCCAGCACCCTCCCCACGCACGGCGCGCCCACGCGCGCCTGCGCAAAACCCGCCCTCTGCAGAATGCGCACGAGCACCCTGGCCCCCGCCACCGCTTTCTCCACCGACGCCCCCTCCCCCACCGCCACCACGACCATGCGCCCCGCGGGGTACACTGCTGCCGAGCAGGGGGGGCACCGCAGCCGTAGACGCGCCACGTTGCAGCCCCGGGGGTTGTACTCCGCGTTGCCCACGGTGAGGGCGAGCTGGCGCAGGTCGGGTTTTTTCCCCAGCTGCACAATGACGTCCACGCTCTTGATGACCGGGCGGGGCCGCAAGGGGTGCTGCGCCGGTGCGGCTGGCGGTGCTGCGGCTGCTTGCGGTGATGCCGCTGGTGCCGGTGGTGGCCACGGTGAGGTTGCTGCGAGGCTTGCCTTGGCTGTGGCGGCAGCAGCGGCTGCTGCTGGTGGTGGTGGCAGTTGCGCTGCTGCTGGCGCTGCTAGCGGCGCTCCTGCTACTGCTGTTGTGAGGGCTGCCACACCTGTGCTTGCATCGGCAGCACCACCTATTGACAGGGGTGTGGAGGTGCCATGTGCTTCAATGCCTGAAGGCACTGTGGCAGCAGTATACGAGCCTTCATCATCGCTGGCGGAAAGGTAGAAGTGGTCGCTGGTGTAGTCCATGCCACCGTCCATGGCGTGCCTTCCGCTGGCCGCCAGCACTCCCTGACGGCTGCACACACCAGCCAGCTCGCTCTCGCTTCGTGTGAGGCGCAGCTCAAGCCGCGAAGTTCAAGAGGTTGTCTTATCCTCCGGGTGTTCTTTACCAGGGAGTGTCTCCTGGGCAGCCCACACTCCAGCGCCGCGGCGACACCAAGCACTCAGCAGGAGAGTGTGTGGGCGGCTTTCCGTCCGAGCATCTCACCCGTCATGAGTGGGCAGCAGCAACAGCAGCGGGTCCAGGGGCCGGCCAAGCGTGGAGCAGATGGACTGCCGCCTGCGCCTCCGCATGATGCCAAGACCCGCCAGCATGCAGGTGAGAGCCACAGCGCAGGCGGCTGTTGCCGGCTAACGAATGTCGATGGCTGGCGCCAGCAGCAGCAGCAGCGAGGCACCGGAATCACGCGGCCGTGCACCAGTTCCCGCCCCAGAGGCAGTTGCAAACGAGCAGGTTGGACGATTGCACTGAGTTGAGGCTTCCAACTGTACCAAACTTGGCGAAATTATGTTCTTAAAACTATATCTGGAAGGGCAACTGTTATAGGAACCCACAACTGTTTTCATAGGAACCCAAAAGGGCGCAGGACCTAAAAGGTGGGTCAGAGAGGGCTGCGCCTGCCAGCAGCAACAACGGCGGCCCGCACTCGCCACACGGGAGCTGTTGGGTGCTGCGGCTCTGGTGGGCGCGCAGTGGCGCGCACCAGCACAGGCAAGCGCGCCCGTGGTGCCTGGCCTGCGGATACTTAGGAGGTTGATGCTTCCTCGCCAACCCCAGACTGGCGCGCCCCAGCCCGCCCTGGCTGCCGAGACCTGGAGGCGAATGTGGCTGCGTTTTTTTGGCAGCCTTTCTGGGCACGCGCCTTGCTGGTCACGATAACAGTCAGCCTAAGCCCAGGTGCGTGTACCCCTGCGGCGTTAGGTGCACACGCACAATTAGGCAGTGTAACTGGGTGGGCGCAGGCAAGTCACTCAGACACAGCGCCACACCGGAGCTGCGAAATTTGTCTTTTACACATTGGAGTAGCAGATACCTCTGAATTAGTTAATTCGCACGGAGTGCAAGCAACTTCAGGGTCAAACCGGGGGGAACCGGAAACCTGCAGACACACGCCAAAAAGCACCGGGATGGATTGTCTACTTTTTATCACCTCAAAGTCCACCATCAATGGACTATCTTCATGAATTGTTCAGCCCCTGACGGCGAACAAGCTGGGCCCTGCCACAAATCCCTGGCTTGTTTTGGGTGGCCAACATCTTTTTCTGTCAAAAGATTGCCATTTTAGCACCTGCACACATTTTTCTTAGTTTTGTGTCGAGACGGAGTTACGTACCTCATGGACCCAGAGCTGATTTTTGTGGCATGGCCTGGCCTGTTCTCATGCGGCGTCGTGCTTAGCTGCAGAAATTGGAGTCACCAGGTACTACTAGTATGTTTTCTGATGCGAGCATGGCAGGCCACATGCGCTGCATGTGTCATAGTATTGAGTAACCCCGTGTGGTTGTCACGCTGCTGGAGGCTGTTGCAAACCACACAGTGTGTGCTGCACTCATCAAGGATGGAGGTGACTGCTGTTGTCAGTTACAATCGCAACTCACCTACTGTTGGTGGTCCCGTTAGAGTTGGGACCGTTAACACGAATACCGTGAAATAACACGTTATTTCACGTTGCCGGTATACCATGACAACTCACTGTTTGCCCACGCGGTACGCGTTATCGATACCGTGAAATAACTATTGCCAACAGCAGGCGGTATTTGGCGGCATTTAGACCCCTTGCGACGCCATCCGCACCCCCCCTAGCGGTTGGCATCCCCCCTGCTGCCTCGCGCCTTCTTCATGACATCTCGGAGCTCACAACCGGGGAGCCACATATAATCGGGGCACACACACACAATGTGGGGGCAGGGCATGCGCATGCGGGGGGGGGGCGGTACCGCTGCCGATGCGGCTGCTGCGGCAGCAGCAGAGCAGCGCCTGGCACGTCCGCTCGGTGTGCTGCTCCACGCTGTGTGGCAGCCATGCTCCGGGCGTCGCCGCCACAGCACGTGCTGCCATGAGCCGGCTGGCCGTGATGGTGCCACGCCTAGGGGCAAGCACAAGCTGTGCGGGACCGTGTTCAAGCTGCACTGGCATTGAGAACTGCGGCAGCTGAGCAGACGGCACGGGTTGCTCATTGCATCATCCCCTTGTGAATGCCTGCGTCAGATGTGCCTCGAACTTGCTGAAGCTGACAGCAGCTGGATTGGTCTGCAAAGTTGAAGTGGCCGACCAACAACTTCAAACTTCAACAACCAACTTCAACAACTGACTGCAACTCATAACTTGTAATACCGTGAAATAACGTGAACACCAGCCACTTACCGTGACAACTAACTGTTGCTTCACGGTCCCAACTCTACTCCCCGTGCGCCATCTGCTAGCCTTGTGCTCCCTGTAAGCACAGCAGCAGCACCAACATGGAACGCGTTAGCCCTCGCACCCCCTGCCGCAGGGTTTTTTTTTTTTTCGCGGCATTGCCTGGGCATACCCTGCTGGCTTCTGCAGCTTGACCGTCACCACAAACCGCTGCCTGTCGCCAAGCCAGCCCCTGCAGACATGAATGTGTGCTGATGCGGCAGTATTACTCCGGCCGACGGCAAATGCATAAACAAACCCCCTGACACTCCTACCTCCTTTTTTGAAGTATGATACTGGCAACAAACATTGTATTATAGCTGACTTTTAAAGTCAAGTCGACCCAAGACTCTGAAACCTACAAGAGGCGCCAGACTGGCGCAGAGCTGCAATCCATAGGCGTGGTTGTTGAGCCAGCGCATGTTCATGCACACCACGCCTACTGCGGAGCTTCAACCGCGCGCGATGGACCAGGGGCCCGTCAGTGACTTCACCATCCTGTCCGTGCCAGACCGCGTGCGTGCGGTCAACGCCCTGTATATGCGTGTGCCGTCGGCCGTCACCAAGACGGTGTGGGCGCAAGCGTTGGCGGACATGGTGGTGCCGCAGGTGGGCGCGCAGGTTCTGCGCGCGCTGTGGGCGCAGCCGGCGCTGCGCGCCTTACCGGCGGCGCCGGCGGGTGCGTCATGGGCGCGCGCGGCGCCAGCGGCGGCGCCTGCCCCTGCGCCGGGGGGGGGTTGCAGGCTCGACCGTTGGTGCA
Source organism: Ophiocytium majus (assembly GCA_032358315.1). Taxonomy (NCBI): domain Eukaryota; class Xanthophyceae; order Mischococcales; family Ophiocytiaceae; genus Ophiocytium; species Ophiocytium majus. The sequence continues at coordinate 7,802 of JAULBY010058823.1, forward strand.
ACTCCAACTTCTACTTCGACTTCGACTTCGGCTTCAACTTCTACAGCAGCTGAGGCCGGGACGCCGGCGGAGCCCGTGCGACCCCCGCCGCCCCCTGAGCCGCCGCCGGCGCAGCCTCGCCAAACAGCACAGCGGCGGCGCTTTGTCGACCTGCAGACGGAGGGCGCGCGGCGCCACGCGGCGGAGCCGGTCGACGTCGACGCGCCGCCCGGCGTGGGGCCGCTGCCACCGCCGCCGGTGCCGGTGCCGCACACGCTGGAGCCAACGTCACTGCCGCGCTGGGATCGGCTGCGGGCGCAGATGGGGGCTGACCCGCAGGCGGAGCCGTCGGCGGAGGTGCGCGCTGTGTTTGCGCACTTCACGCGGGAGGCCACGGCGCATCTGTCAGAGGGCGAGCAGGCGGAGCTGGATGCTGTGCTGGTACGCCTGGCACAGCGCGGCGTGTTCGCCTTCGACGGCAAGCTGCCGGCGCCATCACGCCACGTGCGCCATCACATTGACACGGGCGGCGCGCGCCCGCACCGCGCCAAGATGCGGCGCTACAGCATCCTGGAGCTGGAGACGCTGTGGCGGGAGGTGGACAAGTTGCTGAAGCTGGGAGTCATTGAGCCGGCGAACTCGCCGTGGAACTCCCCTCTGCTGCTGGTGCCCAAGCCGGACGGCCGCCTGCGCGTGGTGCAGGACCTGCGCGCGGTCAACAAGGCGGTGCTGGAGCACGGAGACGGCGCGGAGGGGTACCCGTTGCCTCGGGTGGACGAGATGCTGGATGCGCTGGATCGTGCCGTCTACTTCACCTCGGCGGACGCGCAGGACGGCTTCTGGCAGGTGGAGCTGGACCCGGAGAGCCGCCCCATTACCGCCTTCCAGACGCGGTGGGGGCAGTACCAGTGGCGCGTGGGCACCATGGGGCTGGCCCGCATGCCGGCCACGTTCCAGCGGATGATGGAGTTAGCCGTGGGCCACGACGTCCTTTGGGCCCACGCCATGGTGTACATCGACGACATCTTGGTCTTCTCGCGCACCTTCGCGGAGCACCTGCGGCACGTGGAGGGGGTTTTCTCGCGCCTGGCGGAGGCGGGGGTGGTGCTCAAGCCCACCAAGTGCCACTTCGCGCAGTTGCAGCTGCGCTTTCTGGGCCACATCATCAGTGGCGAGGGGCGGCGGGTCGACCCGGCCAAGGTGGAGGCGGTGCAACACATTGCACTGCCACAAAACATTAGCGAGGTGCGGTCCTTTCTCCAGATGTGCTCCTACTACCGGGACTACATACCGCACTTCTCGGACATCACGGAGCCGCTCAACGCGCTGCTCCGCAAGGACGCGCGCTTTGTGGTGGGCGACGACGTGTGCGCGGCATGGCTGCTGCTCAAGGCGGCTCTGCAGTCGGCGCCGTTGCTGGCGCACCCGGACTACGCCGGCATCGCTGCCGGCACCACGCAGCTGGTGTTGCAAACGGACGCGTCCGACGTGGGCCTCGCGGGCGTGCTCAGTCAGCGGCGCAACGGGACGGAGCAGCCACTGGCGTACTACAGCCGCTCGCTCAAAGGCGCAGAGCGCAACTACTCCACATACGACCGGGAGGCGCTGGCGGTGGTGGAGTCCGTACTGCACTTCAGGCCGCTCCTGCATAACGGCCACGTCTTCCGCCTGGAGACGGACCACGCGTCCCTGCGGTACCTGCTCAACCCGGGCAGCGAGCTGCGCACCAAGCGGCAGGAGCGCTACGTCTCGGTGCTCCAGGAGTACCCCATGGAGATCGTGCACCGCCCCGGCGCCGCCAACGGCAACGCCGACGCGCTGTCGCGGCTGGTGGGCGGCGCCTGGGAGGACGCGCCGGCGGCGGCGGCGGCGTGCTCGGCGCACGTCGGGCGTGGCGTGGGGCCTCTGCAGGTGGCCAGGGGGCCGGAGGTGTGCCAGGGCTGCGGGGCCGGGGTGGTGGAGTGCGCCTCGGCGGAGGAGGCGGGGCTCGTGCCGCGGCCGGCGGGTGCGCAGCCATGGCCGGGAGACGACGAGGTGGCGCGCGCGCAGCGCGCCGATGACTTCTGCGGTGAGCTTATCTCCTTCCTCACTGCGGGCGTGCTGCCTGCCGGGGCGCCTGAGGCGCGCTTACAGGAGCTGCGTGCGGCCAAGTTTGCGGGATATTATGTGTGGGGGGGGAGGTTATATTGTGGGGCACGGCGGCGCACGCCTGCGCCGGAGGGGGACCGGTTGGTGCTGCCGCGTGCGCTGGTGGACACCGTGCTGCAGGGGGCGCACGATGACCCCATGGGGGGGGGGCATGTGGGTTTCGATCGCACATACAGTAAGATAGCTCGGCGCTTTTTCTGGCCGGGTATGTACGCGGACGTGGCGGAATGGGTGCTGCGTTGCCCGCAGTGCCTGGCGCGCAAGCTGCAGCAGCACCACGGCGTGCCCGTTATGGGTTTCGGCAACGAGGGCATCTCACGCCCTTTCGAGTTCGTGGGCGTGGACGTGGTGGGGCCGCTGCCTACCACCGCGGGTGGGCACCGCTGGATAGTGGTCTTCACAGATTACTTGACGCGGTGGGTGGAGGCGTTCCCCATGCAGCGACATGCGGCGGAGGACGTGGCGAGGCTGCTGGTGGACGAGGTCATGGCGCGACACGGCGCACCGCGGGTGCTGCTCTCGGACAACGGCCCAGAGTTCCGCAGCGCGCTGGTGTCGGCGGTGTGCGCGCGGCTGGGGGTGGGGCGCCGCTTCAGCAGCCCATACCATCCGCAGTGCAACGGCCTCACGGAGCGGGCCAATGGCTCGGTGGTGAGCCTGCTCAGCGTGCTGGCAGACGGCAACCAGCAGGAGTGGGACCTGCAGCTGCCGCGGGTGCTGCTGGCGCATCGCGCGTCAGTCAACCGCACTTTCGGCTTTTCGCCATTTCGGCTGTTGTACGGGCGGGAGCC
>JAULBY010058834.1:0-10718 GCA_032358315.1 Ophiocytium majus
ATGATGCTCATGGGCTTTGCTGCTCGTGAGGCATTGCATATTGCTGCCTACTCACACCTGATTGAAACATTGGGTCTACCTGATACAACCTATAATGATTTTATGGAGTATCAGGAGATGAAAGACAAGCATGACTATGTGCTTGACATTTCAGATAAGAATGGCACCAAAGAAAACACAGCACGCCATATTGCCGTATTCTCTGCCTTTACAGAGGGTATGCAGTTGTTCAGCTCATTCATTATGTTGCTTAATTTCCCTCGCATGGGTAAAATGAAAGGCATGGGTCAGATTGTTACTTGGTCTATCGTTGATGAAACAATGCACGCTGAATCAATGATGAAGTTATTTAAGACCTATATACACGAGAACACAGAGATTTGGAATGATGAACTCAAATCATCCATCTATGCCATTGCAGAAAGAATGGTTGAACTTGAAGATAAGTTTATTGATTTGGCTTTCGGTGTTACCGCAATGGAAGGTTTAACTAAAGAAGAAGTTAAACAATACATTAGATATATTGCTGACCGTAGATTAATTGGTCTTGGCATGAAAGGCATTTTTAAAGTTAAACGCAACCCTTTGCCTTGGGTTGAAGAAATGATTAACGCACCTACTCATACGAATTTCTTTGAGAACCGTGCTACTGATTACGCTAAAGGCGCATTAAGTGGTACATGGGACGATGTGTGGGGTAGAGCTTAATCACATAATTTGAATGACTAAATACCTAAATATCATATTATGAATGCTACAACCAAAATAATTCGTAGATAAAAGGGCAATAATGGCGTTACCATCATCAGGAAATCCTATAAGTTTTTCAGATATCCAAACCGAGTTTGGAGGTTCTAATCCTATTGGAATAAATGAGTATTATCGTGGCGGAAGTTATACCTCCGATACCGCACAGAACTCAGGAGTGCCTGCTTCTGGCCAAATTGGTATGGGTAATTTTCACGGTACTGCTTCGTTTATGGCAGCTTCGGGTGGTACAGCAACCACTAGTGGTTCATATACATATAGAACTTTTACTGGAACAGGAACTTTTAATCCAGGAACTCAAGCATCATCAATAGATGTATGGTTATGCGGTGGTGGTGGATCAGGTCAAGGCCAAGGCGGTGGCGGTGGATATACTCAACGATATAACAGTATTTCCCTAACTGCAAAAACAAATTACACGGTTACTGTTGGTAACGGCGGCGCTATAGACAATGGCGGTGGTGCTTCAACTCTTGTAGTTGGTGGAACAACTTACTCAGCTTCTGGCGGTGGTAATGCTAGCGGTGGTTCAGGTGGTGGTTCTTATGGTGGTGGTTACCGAGGAGGTAACGGCGGATCAAACGGTAGCAACGGTTCTAATGACGGCGGTGGACGAAATCAAGGAACAGGTACAGGTCAAGGTTCAACAACATATGAATTTGGTGATTCCGGCCGGACACTATGTTCAGGTGGTGGCGGCGGAGGCGGCCAGAATCAAGGTAGTGGATCTGGTGGTGCTGGCGGTGGTGGCGCCGGAGGTTACGGAAATGGAACTGCTGGAACAAACGGATTAGGTGGCGGCGGTGGTGGTGTTTATAGTTACAACACATCATATAATCCGGGTGTTGGTGGTTCAGGCCGTGTTGTAATAAGATATCTAACTCCTTAATTGAAATAGTATATGACAACAAATATAAAACATTACGCTTTAATTGGTGAAGATAATATTGTTCAAGATATTATGGTAACTGATGAAGATTACATTAAGACTGTTCCTGGCAATTGGTTGGAAACAACTCATGCTGCTTATCGTGGCTATGTTTATGATGTGAATGGTGTAACAGACATTCCAGTAGTTAGACAAAATTATGCTGGTGTTGGTTATACATATGATCCTGAACACGATGTATTCATTCGCCCTAAACCGCATGATGGAGCAGTATTAAATACAAATTATTGGGATTGGGACGATATTCCTAGTACCAGTTTAGAACAAATTATTAATCAAGGATAATAAGAATGAGTGAACCAATTACAAAATTTGCAAGTTGCGCTAATGTATTTTGCAGAATGATGCACTTTGATAAAGCTGGTGACAGTAATCAAGGACATTTACATGATTATGACCATGTGACCTTAGTAGCAACCGGTAGTGTAAAAGTTATTGTGGAAGGTAAAGAATCTACCTTTACAGCACCACACTTTATTTTCATTAATAAAGACAAAGAGCACCAATTAATTGCTTTAGAAGATAATACTGTTGCTGTTTGCATCCACGGTGCAAGAGATGAAGCAGGCGATATTATTGACCCAAGCTATATCCCACAATATTAAAATTATATAATTAAGTAGTACCTTTTTTGGAATGATAATGAAAAAACTATTAGCAATTATGTTGTTATTGCCTACATTGGCATTAGCACAAAAAACACCACAAGCAGTAACATATGATTTTCCTATCACTAGAGTTGTAGATGGTGATACAGTAGAATTTCAGGCAACATTTTTACCAGCACCATTAAAACCTGTTCTATCAATCCGTGTATATGGTGTTGATACACCAGAGAAAGGGTTTAGAGCTCAATGTCCGTCTGAGGCAGCAAGAGGTGTAGCTGCAACAGAATTTACTAAGAAAGTTATTAATAATAGTAAAGAACGATACATCACTTTGATGTCATGGGACAAGTATGGTGGCCGTGTGCTTGGTGATGTATACCTTGATGGCCAATCACTAAGAGCCTTACTAATTCAAAATGGTTATGCCCGTGAATACTATGGTGAAGCAAAGCAGTCATGGTGTAATTAATGAAGATACTAAGGCATCATTGTTCTGACTGTGATTCTAGTTTTAAAATTGAATATGATGAATTAAAGTGTGAAGATAATCCTCAATACTGTCCTTTCTGTTCCACATATATAATGGAAGATGATATGGAACAGGATGAAGATTATTGATGTGGTTTTATTATAATACAGCAGAACAATTCAAAGAAGAAGATATACAAGACCATTTTGGTTTTGTATATCTCATCACACACCTAGGGACAGGCCGAAAGTATATCGGCAAGAAGTTCTTTACAAAATCAAAAACACACCAAGTAAAAGGTAAAAAGAAAAAGTCTAGGGTATCATCAGACTGGCAAACCTATTGGGGTTCTAACACCGAATTGCAGGAAGAAGTTAAGAATAACGGGGAGGACAAATACACTAGAGAAATACTGCATTTATGTAAATCTAGGTCAGCGTGTAGTTATTGGGAAACATTTGAGATATTCACTCGCCATGCTTTATTATCTGATTCATACTACAACTCATGGGTGACCTGTAAAATCCACAAAGCTCATGTATTAGGAAAACTTAATGGCTCGCAACAAAGCACTAGCAAACAATGACACAATTCAAGTCAGAACAACAGCTAAAACAACCAATCATCTGAAGTTACGGATTGATGACCTTAAAACATTTCAACCATTAACAGAGAACCAAAGACTTTTCTTTGAAGCATACAAACGGCAAGAATACTTTGTAGCACTACACGGTGTTGCCGGTACAGGTAAAACATTTTGTGCCCTCTATAAGGCACTTGAAGAAGTAATGGATAAGTCCAATCCATTCGATAAGATTATTGTAGTAAGGTCAGCGGTGCAAGGCCGTGAGATTGGCCACTTGCCCGGTGATGTGAATGAAAAGATGGAAATCTTCCAACAACCATACAGACAGATATGCGAAACATTATTTGGTCGCAAGGACGCATGGGATAGACTGGAGGAACAACACCACATTCAATTCATATCCACATCATTCATTCGTGGTATGTCGTTTGATAACGCCATTATTATTGTAGATGAGATGCAGAACTTAACCTTTGAAGAAATTGATACCGTGATGACAAGGGTAGGCCATATGTCCAAGATTATATGGTGTGGTGATTACAGGCAAACCGACCTGAATAAGAAAAAGAATGATATGAGTGGTATTCTTAAATTCTTTGATATTGCCATGCACATGGGTGCCTTTACCAAGATTGAGTTTACAGCTGATGATATTGTTCGGTCATCATTGGTTAAAGACTACATTCTTGCCAAGATGAGGTATGAGGACATCAACGATTAGAAATTATTTCTAATATTCTTTATTCTATCGAAATTGATTTGAAGGTCACCTTGAGTTTCTTTTATAAGTTGGCCTTCAAATTCTAAAGCATCCTTTTTGTGATAAAATTCAGCAATAATTTGCCAATCGAATTTATCAAAATTATCAATTACATATTTGTTTGAAGTGAAATATCTATTGCCTAAATCTTGTTCAGCTGGTAGATAATTTTTAAATCGGTAACCTATGTAAAATCTACCTGTATCCCTTTCGGTACACATATAGACATAGGGCTTGTTTTTCTTTGAGTGATAAATATTCACGCTGGCATTCCTTTACAATGTTAGAGTAGGTGCGAGTTCCCGCTCGGTGACCTACACCTATTTATGGCAAGTAAAATTTCACAAGGTGATAAACCTCAGGCGAAAGTTGATAAAATATATTGCAACGCACAATAAATTACTATATAATGGTATCAGGTCTGAAAAGACTACTATTAATTAACTATCGCCTAAAGGAAATATTATGTTTGATTTTACTACATTCACTAAACAGTTTGAACAAGCTACACAACAAGCAACAGAGTTTTTTGCACCAAAACAATTCAAAGAAGTGCAAGACAAGACTAAGAATTTTGCATTGGATTTGTTGAATACTACAACAGAAGCCACACAGTCTAATATCGAAGCATTTGGCAAGTTGGCAGGTAAAGAGTCCGCAGTCTATTTTGACAAAGCGTCAGATTTGGTGGATACTACATACCAATATGCAAAAGAAATCATCGAAACTGGTAGCGTCAAGAGCTTTGCTCTATCTGGATATAAAAAATAATTCCAAGTCGTTTGTACCAGTAATACGCAACGGTTGGGGTATTAAATTCTCGGTTTACCGTGAAGAAAATATTTTAATCATCTTCACCTCAATCTATACAGGACAAACCATTGTCAGGTACTTTACAGATGAAGATGATGCGGTAGAGTATATTAACTTTATTACCGCACAGAATCCAGAAGAAGAAATCGAGGCGTAACTCAACCCTACCTAGTGTAGGGTTTTTTATTGCCTCTAAATAATTATTGTTATGGTATAATGGTGAATAAAGGAGATATATTATGAATGATGAACAGTTATTAAAACTATCAAACCAAGTTGATACATTCTTGGTACAAACGGCAGTTGAACATGAAACACCTGCCTTGGCACTATCGGCAATAATACTTGCCCGTCTATTGTTACTCAATAGTGAAGCCGACTCAGCACAAGATTTCAAAAAACTATTAGGTGCAGTATCAGAGGCACCAATAATCAAAACTACCTCACAACCACTACATTAATGAACGATTGGTATAGATTCAGAAAATGGTTCGATGGACTATACCGAGTCCAACAATGCCTGTTTATCCTATTCGTTTGTGTTATAATTGTAGCCATGTTTAAATGGGTTACTCATATGCCTAGTGAGCGTAAACAAAGCTTTCCAATCAAATTAGGGGTCAAATATGAACGATATTAAAGCAGTAATGAATCGTATTAAAAATCTAAAAGAATTTGAAGTTGTGATTGATATACCTGATGAGTTTATGTTTAACGGTACGATGCCATTTGATATGGTGATTAACCGTGACCAATCAGCAAGAGTGTTGGTGATTGCTGAAACACAAGAAGAAGCCAATGCCAAAGTAGATGAATTTTTTAAGGTGCTATAATGAGCCATGAAGAAGCCAAATTTAAACACAGCAAAAGGTTATTGAAAGATAACAATGCTATACAGAAGCAAGTGAAGTTAGCAAAATTACATGGTGTAGCAGTTGACAATCCGCATATGTTCGCAAAGCACCATGCACTAGATTGTGGGCAACCAAATTGTATTATGTGTTCATCGCCTCGTAAGATATGGGGTGAAGAAACCATACAAGAACGCAGAGCAAAACAAAAGGTGAATGACTAATGTACCAACAATCAATTCAATTCTTCTGGCCATTGACAGAACAAATACCACTTGACCTAGATTATGCTAAATGTAAACAATCATCGGTTTATATGAGTGAAGGTTCATCAGCAACATTTGGCACTGGTTCTACTTTTGCCATCAATGCACCCACGACTGGTTGGGTGACTATTAATTCAGGTAGATTGGACTTAGATGTTGAGCAAACCACTATTCTTACAAAAGAAAAACCTCCACTTTATCGCAGAGCATTATATAAACTATTGGGTATTAGTTGGAAATTAAAATGTAATGATTGAACTTGTTGAAGTTACTAGGCCAGACCAAAAAGGCCTAGTAAAATATATTATTGAGAATCACCACAGTTATGTACCGACCAATGCCTCAGTTGGTCGCCGTATTGATTGGCTCATCAATTACGATGGGCAAACAGTCGGCATGATAGGCATTGGCTCATCCGTTTACCCACCTCCCAAAGATATACTACGACACCTGAACCTCAGTAAAGATGAGTATAAGGCAGTATTCAACACTATTGCCAACAATTGGCGATTTTGTATGATACAATCCATAAAGAACGGTGGTAGTCAGATATTGAAACAGTTGCGACAGAAGGCGCCGTCCGCATGGAAGGCAAAGTATGGTGATGACCTGAATCATATTATTACCTTTGTGGGTGCAGGTAAAAACGGTGCAGTCTATCTTGCCGATAACTGGTCAAGAATTGGTGAAACGGCAGGTCTACCAAAGCACAAGAGTAGCAGTATGAAATGGAATACAGGTGAACAGTTGAAAGAATTGTTTGTGAAACCGACAGGTGAAAACAAGAAGATTATATTGATAAAGAAACTATGAAAAAGAATGAGTTTGTTATACCTATTGAAGCGGCAGACCATATTACATTGGCCAACCTACAACAGGCAAGAGATTACCATAAGAGTGAATTAAAGAAGCACAGTAAAGGTGACTATTGGATTCATGCTGAAGATGTTGAACACTTTAAAGCCTACATTCAGGCACTAGATATTTTAATACCATACTATGGCGGATAATAAATTAGAAGGTAAATCAACCGTTGAGTTGAACCTAGATAGAGAGGTGCTATTTGAGTTAATGCTCATGGCACATGAACGGGACATCACTTTGAACCAGATGGTCGAGGAGATTCTCAAAACTTACATTGGAATTGGTGAGGAGAAAAACAAATGAAATGGCTAATCTATCTGGTGGTGTTTTGCTTTGCATACGCCTTTACATACGATTATATCAATAACCAGAAGGCCACAGTAACAGTAGAGGCGGTCAAGTGATATTCCTTACCGCCATGATGTGTGTCCTGTTAGGGTATCAGGTGAGTATGCCTGCTGTTGACAATGCGAAGTATACCTTTACCTCGCATAATGACTATATTGTCCGTATGAATACACAGAACGGAACAATGGAAAAATGTGATGCCACCTTCAAGTGTGAGAAAGTAAATGAGTAAATTTGAGTATTGGTTGAGATACAAGGCAGAGGAACATATTCCTGCTGCCATATTGGTATTGGGTATATTCTTTATTATCTTTGGCCTATACCCATTGATGCTATACTCCAACACCTATGAATGTAAACAGTACCAAGAGGTAACTGGCCGTGAAACCAAGATGGCCAACCTGAACTGTTATATTAAGTATGATGGCGAGTGGTATAGAGCCAATGAGATTAAAATTGTTAGAAAGAGTAAAGGAGAATAAAGATGAACCAATTTAATTATAATCCAGATGATGATGAACCGCCATTCATGTTACCCGGTGATGTAGACCGGATGCGCCTTGAGGCGAAGCAGAGAATGGGTGGTAGAAAACCTATGAGTATTCAAGAGGAGATAGAGGCAGCACTCCGCAAACCTTTTGTCCCAAATGTTAGTGACCGTGAACCAAATCTATGATACCAACCGACAGTAGTGGCAAGTGGGTCGCCATTGAGACCGCCAAAGACCTAGAAACAAGAGCAATCTTGAATATGGGCGCCAAGATAGAGGAACTGGAGAAGTCCTTACTATCAGCCAATGCTCGCATCCTTGAACTAGAACAACAAATCTACGGATCCAAATGAATCCGTTATCACTCCTTAACGCCGCTATTGATACTCTATGGTATTGGACATATGGTATCATAGTAGGTTGGGGTGCCAGTTTTACGATACTAGTAGCACTATTCTTTATTCTATTCCTGAAGATAGTCCGACTGAACCGCCGTATGACTGCCATACATAACCGATTAATCGCACTTGACCGAGAGGTCAGTATAACCCTTAATAAGATGAACAAATGAGATTAGTATATTACCGTGGTCCCGAAGAAGTTGCATATCAATTCTTTTGGGTCAATGAACAGAACCAACGCAAGTCACCGACATTCTATACCGAAGATGAAGCCAAGCAATGGTTAATCAAGTCAGTAACCACTATCGTAGATGAACCACCTGCCAAAGAGACCAAAGCAAAGCCTCAAGTAGAGATTGCTGACCGATATGCCGAAGGGTTCTCCGCAGGTAAACTATTCGCTGAACTAGAATTCGTAGAGTTAAAACAAAATATCCTTGAGCTCATCGCCGATGCCAAATCAACCAAACTATTAGAACAGATTAAAACCTTACTGAAGTGATAGATTGGTCATATGTAATCGCTCGCCTTATCTCCGCCATAGGGTCATGGATAGAATCCAGTAACCTCCGCAATAGAGTATATAAGATGTCCGAAGAGGCAGAGATTATGATGACCGCACTAGAAGATATCGCCAGAATGGATAAGGGTAATAGAATAGGTAATTATGCTCAGAAGGCAATAGACACCGTAAAGGGATTAAAATGATACTAGAGCATAGTAAAGATCCTGTATCCGCCAAGTGGGATAAAGAGTCCAACAGATGGGATATAGGAGAGAAAAAGAAGTATAGATGGTGCAATAGTAAGAATAAACCAGAATCCGATTGGTTCTATGATATAACCGATGCTTTACAATGGATAAAGGAATACGATAGTAAGTAGTAGATAATGGTTAAAATAATGACCAAATGACATAGAGAACCCACCAATAATAGGTGGGTTTTTCTTTGGGTGATATATAATAGACCACAGTAATTTCACAGTATAGTAGCAGAAAGTGGTAAAAAGTGTGAAAAAGTGGTAGAGACCAGAATCCAGAGAAATCCATGCCCGGCGTATATGTTAAGAAAATTTGTCCGACTTGCAAAAAAGAACACAGAAAGCGTGGTCAATTTTGTAGCCAGTCTTGCGCCTCTATAAAGAACAATACAGGCAGAGAGTTAGCCGCTGAGACCAAACAGAAAATTGCTCAGAAGGTCTCAGAGTATTTCAGAACCCCCGAAGGTATCGCTACTAGTAATATGGTTACTAGACAGAATATCAAGCGTGCCGATATCAATCAAAAAATCAAAGAAGGTCATTATATACTAGAACCAGAGGACTATTATCTGGATATCTGGTCGGACGATAATGACGACAATATAACCCTTTAGAATCAAGAGCTTACGGTGTTGCTTCCATACAACATGGGGCTTGACTTGCCCGCCGGTTCGTGTATAATGGTACCCATAATGAGAAAGGTCTCCAATGATTACTAAAAACCGTGAAGAATTAATTGAGTTGCTATCCTATAAGGGTTTTACTACTGATAAGCTGATGAGTTTTGACGATGAGACCTTGGAGAATCTCTATATTGAATATATTGTTTTAGCAGAGGATTATGTATGAGTAAAATGAGCCAATTATCACAAGCGTTGGATGAGTATGCGGATTATCTGAAGGCGGACTATAATAGCCGTAGCGCCTCTAGTCCGTATAAGAGCCAATTCACTAGAGAGCTCATAGTGGAATTTGATATGGGCAATAAATTTGTTAAGGTCATTACTGGTCATGCTACTAATGGTGTACCTGATACAGGTCGCAGTAGTCATAGCTTCATTGTATTGGGTGAGTATAAGGGCGCCAAGAATACCTTTAAGCATGGCGATATTCTGAAGTCCGCCAGTTGGAGGGCACCTGCTAAGAATTTTGCCAGAGGCAATATTATGGAAAACTCTTATGGATCAATCAGTTGGGCGGGCGCCTAACCTGTTGTTTCCACGCAACAGGGGGCTTGACAATTGCCTCACTTTGCGATATAATGGTTACATAGACTGAAAAAAGAAAGGTTTTAAAATGTCAAAACAATTAATCGCCTCTAAGTTGGCACAAATCGCTACCCTTAAATCTGAAGTTGCTTCGCTCCGTCAGGCTGCTAAAGAATCTCGCTTACTTGATAAGCAAATCAAGCTGATTGCAAAAGAGAATAAAGCATTCGACCGTGCAACCAAGAAAGCGGCTCGTATCGCTAAGTTAGAAGCTAAACTTGCTTCACTAAAGAATCCAGTTGGTACCGCTGCTCGCAAGGCTGCTAAGAAGCCATCGAATGTTACTGTTATGAAAATGGCTGCCTAATGATTGCCGACATGAGCTTCGTAGTTGCCACTCTGGCGCTAACCAAGGAGAAGGTTATTGGGCAAGTGCAGAGTAGCCGTATAATAGGTAAGACGCTGACTTATAGTGTCCGACTCCAGACTCCAGTTAAGTTGAGATGGCGCCGTGAACCTGTCCGTGAGTTGTCCTTCCAAGAGTCCGAATTAAAGGTTATTAATGCGTAAGAAGCG
>JAULBY010058845.1:0-10717 GCA_032358315.1 Ophiocytium majus
GGCTCCCAAGGACCAGCAGGAGGCCTTGCAGGCGTCACCCGCGGCCTGCGCACAGACATACCCCGTCACCATAAAGCACGGCATCATATTTGTGTGGCCCGAGGCAGGGGCGGCGGCGGCGGCGGAGGCGGCGGCCATGGAGCCTCGCGGCCTGCCCGAGTTGGACGATCCCGAGTTGACGGCGGCGGGACGGGTGAATACGTTGCCCTTCAACATTCGGGATCTGCCCTACGACTGGTGAGAGTGTGCTACTGAGGGGGGGGGGGTAGGAAATGCGCCGCGGCATTTTTGTTATTGATGACTAGTTCACCCCTAAGTTGTTGATGAGTAGTTCACCTGCGAGGGCGCTCCCTTTCAACATCCGGGATCTGCCCTACGACTGGTGAGTAGTGATGGGTCATGGCGTGTACACTCGTTGTATACGTTATACAACGTGCGGCGTAATATCAATTTGCCATATCAATATGTTCATTTGAATACGTTACACACCATATTTGTAAACATACTTCGAAGTATGTTATGCGGCATAGAATGTGAAGTATATACGCTGTGACCCATCAGTAGTGGTGAGAGTGTGCTCCTCAGACAGTGGCGTGCACAAGCGGCGTTCTCTATCCGTTTGGCGGCCAGCCGCCTTTTAAGTTTTGCTGCATGACACAATTTGCCTAACGCTTCCCTTGTACATCCGGGACCTCCCTAATGACTGGTGGGGTATGATGGCTCTACATAAGGTGTTCAAGTATAATGTAACGTACGGTATGACGTGTACATGCGGCGTACAACGTTGTTGTACAGTAGTACTAAAGAAGTGTTACTTATAAACTCATCTCTACATCATGTACAGTAAAGTTGCCGCTTGCACCATTTAGACGCAGAGATATAGTGCACTACGTAGTACTTCGAAGCATTTGTGTAACACACTTCAAGTATACACACGACTTGCAGTATGTGATACGCCCTGGCCCATCACTACCTGTGTATGGGTGCTGCTAACCCTAACCCTAAGTGGAGCTGGGGAAGTATGCCACCTTTATCGCTAGCTGTCCAGAGGTAATACAACAGGGACCTTAGTTACTGGTCAGCGCCAGTTTGTGGCGTTTTTTAGGCCAAGTGAGGAGCACCTTCCGCTGCTGAGCAAGAGAATGCCATGCACCGATGCATGTGTGTGTTCGCCACGCATACTCTGCGTGTGTACGTGCCACGTGCACCGGTAATGCACAGGTAGTGCATGGCATGGGTGGCCATGCCGTTATGGTGGGCGGCACTGCGTGCCTTCCAAGCCGCTGAGCACCGCTCTCCAAACGTTGTCACGCACACATCAGCACTGCGCCGCCCACTTTTTGCCTAAGCTGTGACTGCGTGCGTGCGGTCACTCTTCTCACACTCTCCTGTCAGAGCTGTGACTGCGTGTGCGCTGTCACTGCCGTCGCCTGCAGGACCTTCTCTTAAAAAAATATTGTAATTGGCCTGCCTCACGCAGGGGAAACTCCTCAGAAGTTGTCACTGCGCGCCTTTCAAGCCGTTGAGCACTGCTTTTCTAACTGTATCATGCACACCAGCACTGCGCCTCGCACTCCTCTGTCTGAGCTGTGACTGCGTGTGTGCTGTGTTGTCTGTCGCTGCCGCCGCCTGTAGGACCTTCTGTTTTGATAACGCCGTTGGCCTGCCTCACGCAGAGCACGCTCCTCAGAAGTTGTCATGCACATCAGCACTGTGCCGCCCGCTCTTCTGTGCTCAAAGGCCTGGCACATTGTGAAGTATACTACAGTAGTACTTCGAGGCATTGTGTTATCTGGCACTGCTTTTCGTCGCTGCTGCCGCCTGCAGGACCTTCTTTTTTGAGAACGTCATTGACCTGCCTCACGCAGAGGTGTCGCATCATGGCCTGGTTGGGAACAGGTGAGCTGCCACCATCTGCGTCATCACGATGTACTTTCTGAAGTACCACCAACATACCTACTTTCAAGTGGTAATAGAGGTCCTACAAGACGCTTTCAAGTGGTGTCCACTGTAATAGCAGCGGGTGAGCCGTCACCCCCTGCATCATCACAGTGTGCCTTTAAGTTACTTGCACAGTGTACCTTTGAATAATCATACCTCAAGTGGTGACAACAGTCCTCCAAGGCACTTATCAAGTGATGTCCACTTCAACAGCAGCAGGCAAGCCGCCACCACCTGCATCACTACACTGTACCTTTACATTGCTGTACCTCAAGTGGTCAGAACAGTCCTTCACGACACTTTGAAGTGGTGTACACTGTGGTAGCAGCAGGCAGGCGGCCACCACCTGCATCATTGCAGTGTACCTCTGAACTACTGTAGTACTACCAGGTGGTAATAACAGTCGTTCACGACACTTCCAAGTGATATGTACTATTAGTTAGTCTACAACATGGTGTACCACAGTTCGAAATTCTTGGCTGAACTGCAACAGGCGAGGCAGCGGCACTCCTCCGCATACTACAATGTCACCTGTTTTGAGGTACTTCCTAAGTACCACCACACGGTTCCGTCTCTAACTGCACTGACTTAGGGTGTGTGTTTGTGTGCGGGGCAGCAGCTCTTCCCCATTTTTATAGTACTTCGGAAGTAGTTCTTCTGGCCACGCAATGGGATTGGTGGCACCCTGTGGTGGCATTGTAGTTGTGGTTACGTACTATGGTGCTTGAGATACTACTGTAGTACATGGGTACATGTATACATATGGCAGACATACACCTACTGTAGTACCGAAGTATCAATGTTTTTTTTTTTTACTTCGAGTACTGTATACATGATGTGTACATAGAGAGGGGCGGCGAAGGCCACTACACATGTCAGCCTCATCCAGTCGCACAGCCGCCACTCATTAGTCAACCCAAAAGTGGTGCAACTTACTTCGTGGTATCATCCAATTTCTGGCTTTTCACGCCCAGGCTGGCTTAGCCAAGCGCCGTTGTGCCAACTCGCCGCACAAGCAGAAGTGCATGACACACAAGCACATCCTCTTTTTCTGCTTGCCCCAGGTACACAAGCCCTGCTGAAATCACCTGGGAGACCAGGCGTCCGTTGTCTGCTAAGGAAGGCATGTCCCTGGTGGTGAGTGCTCTGGCTCTGCTGCTACGGTGCACATGTTTGTAGGGTAGGGTTACACGTGGTGTGCTCTGGTGCAGTAGTGTGTGTGCCTGGTGGTAGTTTAGCTGGAAATCTGTGCTTGCTCCTGCTACACACTGACTGGTGCGATTGCGGTGGTAACTCTGTCGCAGCCATTTCCTGGTGCGATACAAGTTTTCACAGGTACTCTCTGTACCCTTGAGCAAGCTTGCAGCACAAGGGCATGAGTGTTGCATGCTTTGCTGCCTGCTGCGCCACCCACCAGCTTGCAGTACTAGTACCGCCACACCCCAGGTAACACTGCCTGCATGAACTGCAACTCCCGCCTCCATGTACCTTTCCTGCAGTAAATGCCTAGCCTTAAGTGCCACCACATCAGGAAAAATGGAGCAGCAGCCGTCCACTTGCAAGTGCTGTAGTGTCCACTTGCAAGCGCTGGAGTGGCTTCCCCTGCTTCACTTAAAACACAAGCAGTGCCTGCTAGCACAACGCTACTCGTGCCTGTGGCACGAACGAAGGTGTTGCTGAGCCCCCATCTTGTGCTACGACACTGCTGCTTGTGCCCCACATTCGTGATTCATGCATGGCCAGGCTGTGCACCTCAACTGGCCGTTGTGGGTTACAGTAGCAGCATGAAGGTGCACTGGTGCCTGGGGGGCATTGATTACCCTTGCCAAACACTCGCCACTGCTCCCGTGCCGGCTGCCACCAACCCTCTCCTTGCTCTGACCTCACACACCATGGCATTTTCTGCAGTACTGGTACTTCCGGTGTACCACTGCCTTGCTTGCTGATGCTGGAAGTGCTGCTGCCACTATCACTGCTGCTCCTCCTGCTGCCACTGCTGCGCTGTTGCTGCTGCTGCCACTGCTGCTGCTGCCACTTTTGCTGATCTTGTCGCTGCTGCTACTGCTGCTGCTGCCACTGATGCTGCTGCTGCCGCTGCTGCTGCTGACACTTTTATGCTGCTGCCACTCTTGCTGACACCGCCGCTGCTGCTGCTGCCACTGCTGCTGCTGCCACCGCTGCTGCTGCCGCCGCCACGCTCCAACAGCTAAAGAAGGTGACCGACAAGACTGGCAATGTGGCGTACTTCGACTGGCAGCCGCCCTGCTACGAGATGATCCGCACCGACTACCCGGATGGCAGCAAGGGCGTCATATCGCTCTACGCCACACCCACCACTCCTGGCCGCTGTATCCACATCGGCCAACAGGTCATCATCAAGAACAGCGAGGTGAGATGGTACTCGCAGAGGAAGCGTAGCAGGCTCATAACCTGTCGTAGTGGTGCCCCGTGCAGCAGCAGCAGAGCACCACAAGACTCTCGGGGACGCGGCCACAACAAACCGCGTCCGACGTAGGTGCAGGCGAAGGCAGACCTGTGTGTGTGTGGCCAGAGCAGAGATGCTCAGCCATGGAATGGTCCCCCAAGGAACAGTCAGGAGTCAGCAGCACAGTCCGAGCAGGGGATCTGCAACAGTACTGCCACCTGCTGCAGCTGCTGAGCATGCTCTCTGTCTTGTGAACGAAACCTAAAAGGTTGCTGAGCCCAGATGCTGCGCAGGCATGCCGTGGCTGGGGCACAACACCAGGCCGAAGCCTGTGGTATGGTTTGTCCACCTGGTGAAAACACCAGACAGCCCCATCTTGTGGTGGCACCCCGCACAGCTGTGTGTCTGTGCTGCGCAGCAGCGGTGGCAGCTGGGCTCTGCTCAGCAGCAGCTACAACAGCTGGTGTGCTCACAGCAAATAGAGGGAGCTGCCTCACCTTTACGCCAAGGTGGCTAAGCTCTGCTCAGCAGCTGCACCGGCAGGGCTTCGCGCTGCTGAGCGTCTCGACTGCAGACTGACCTCTTCCAAACACCCGCAGTGACTGCACCTTTTGGCAGTCTTGCTTTCACACCCGCCTTTGCTCAACCACCACTGTCATATGTACCCACTTCTCACATGCCCCTCCACAACAGTGCTGCGCGCACCAGTGGCTGGCTGCCACACTTATTCTTCCCCCAAGCCCAACCTTCACCCTCGCCACCCCCGTCCTCCACTGCCGCCTCTGCTGCTGCCACGCGCGCTGCACACTGCTGTGCCGCCAGGGCAAGGCACCTGCTGGCCTGGCTTTCTTTGCGCTGCCTATGCCCCAGTGGCTGAATCACATGTTGGCGGCACTGTTTCTGCACCAAGACATGGTGCTGCTGTATGGGCAGCAGCGCATGCTGGCGAGCGGGGGCGTGAGCAGCGCCAACTATCACAGCCGCGTGCACGCGCCAACACAGCAGGACAAGGGGGTGCTGCTCTTCAGGGTGAGCACTTGAAGTGTATACTTGAAGTTGGGTTTTGGATACGCCCCACGTGGCAGCAAGTGCAAGGGTGCTGCTGCTCAGAGTGAGCACTTGAAGTATGTAATTGAAGTTGGGTTTTGAATGCGCCCTCCTGCACAGCTGAACAAGGGGTTGCTGCTCTTCCGGGTGAGCGCTTGAAGTATGTAGTTGAAGTTGGGTTTTGAATGCGCCCAACACAGCAGGACAAGGGGGTGCTGCTCTTCCGGGTGAGCTGCTTCACGTGTTGCAGGGGGTCAATGGCATTGGCTTTCACTTGAAGTTTGTACTTGAAGTACTTGAGTGGGGTTTTGAAACGTGCCCCTGTGCAGCAGGACCAGCTGGTGCTGCTTTAGGGTGAGCTGCTTCACACA
The DNA here is from genome assembly GCA_032358315.1 of Ophiocytium majus. Lineage (NCBI taxonomy): Eukaryota > Xanthophyceae > Mischococcales > Ophiocytiaceae > Ophiocytium > Ophiocytium majus. The sequence continues at coordinate 5,785 of JAULBY010058845.1, forward strand.
CCGCAGAGGAGCCCATGGCATTGGCTTTCACTTGAAGTTTGTACTTGAAGTACTTGAGTAGGGTTTTGAAACGCGCCCCAGCGCAGCAGGACCAGCTGGTGCTGCTGTTCAGGTTGCGCTGCTCACATGCTGCAGAGGGTCAATGCCATTTGCTCTCACTTGAAATACGGACTTTGAGTTGCGCACGCTGCAGAGGGTCAATGGCGCTGGCTCTCACTTGAAGTATGGACTTGGAGCTGGAAACCTGCTCCACAGGACAATGGGGTGCTGCTGTTCAGGGTGAGCTGCTTCACGTGCTGCAGGGAGTCAGCGGCATTGGCTTGCAGTTGAAGTTATGCACTTGAAGTCATGTACATGGAGGAAACTTGCTCCAGCGCAACTGGACAAGCGGCCGCTGCTTCACAGGGTCAGGATAAGCTGCCACTATGCCAGTGCAGCCGTCCTAGTGCAAGTATCATACTCCGAACTGCCCACAGACTGCCCACACAGACTAAGACAAGAACACTAATAAAAACCAAAACCTCAACCACATGAAACCTCAAAAATCCCTACACGGTTGCTAGTCTGTGTGGGCAGTCTGTGTGGGCAGCGCGGATTATCAAGTATCAGCAGTGGTACTGGCGAATTGGGGGCTTGGCACAAAGGGGCAGTAGCGTGTGTTTGTGGATCGACCTCCGTTACTTTTGCAAGTGAGCACCGCTCATCATGCTGCTGCATGCCCCTGCACTGGACAGCGGCGCTGCTGCAATGACCAAGCAGCGTGTCAGGGGCAAGTTGCAGCGCTGCTACCACTTAAAGGTTGCGCTTGTCTGGCACATGCTGCAGCTCAATGCTGCTGCTGCTGCTACTGCTGCCGACACTGACCACTGCCGGTGCCGAGCAGAGCCCCAGCTGCAACGCCAGGCCTGTGCTCACCTGATTGTACAGGCAACCATGTCTTTATGGCATGCGCCCGTGCCAGCTGCCGCTGCTGCACAACAATGCTGCTGCTGCTGCCCTTTCAAGACTTTTGACTGCTGCTGCTGCTGCTGCTGCAGAACGATGCTACCGCTGCTGCCGCTGCCACTTCAATGCTTTTGACCACTGCCGCCGCCGCCACCGCCGCCGCTGCTGCTGCCGCCGCTGCTGCTGTGTATGCCTGACAGCGCTGGCTGGCGCGCATGGCCGGCGGTGGCGTGCCGTGGCCAGAGGGCACTGACACCAGCGTGCCCGCCCTCACTCGGGAGCAGCTCTTCGACGTGTACAACACACACACCAAAGACTGCAAGTACTGCAGCGCAGGTCAGTGCTGTACAGGCTGGTGGTGGTGGTGGTGGTGGTGGTGGTGGTGCTGCTGCTGCTGCTGCTGCTGCTGCCGCCGCTGCTGCTGGTGGTGGTGGCGTGCCGCTGCTCTGCATGGCATGGATCGTGTTGAAGTTGAAGTTGTAGTGGAAGTTGGTGTTGAAGTTTGGAGTGCTGCTGCTACTGCTGCTGCTGCCGCTGGTGTTGCCGCTGCTGTGGATGGCATGGACTGTGTTGTAGTTGAAGTTTGGACCCTGCCAGCGCTGTGTGCGACAGCCGCCACTGCTGGTGCTGAGCAAACCAGGCAGGCAGCACATGCGCCTGAATTGTGCTGCGCTTTCCGGCACCACGGGTTGCTTGCTGAGTGAGCAAGTCCGGGCATTCCTGTCGGCAGATGTGCTGATCACATGGGGTCTTGCTTGACTCTGGGCACAAACCTCGTATACATGCACCATTGCGGCTGTACGGACCTGTCATGCGGCTCGCCACTGGCATTATTGCGTGGCACTACCTGCAACATGCCCACACCGCGAACCAGCACCACGCCACTGCACACACCCTAAACCACTTTGCACCCACACTGTGCCACACGCTGCCCCCCCCGCCGCCCCGCTTGGCAGCTCTCAAAAACATAACTCGTGGCATTAGGGCCCTGCGTTTTGGCGCGCTGGTGGCGGCGGTGGCAGCAGTCACTCGCCGCGTCGGCGGCGGCGCCGTGCCGCTGGCGGCCGTAGCCGTGGCGGCCTACGGTGGCTCAAAAGCTCTTGAGACTGTCAAGAAGCTGTTCTACAGCTACGAGTTCAGTCACCAGGACAACCCGTGAGCGGCGTTACACGGCGCGCTGCCCTTGACTGTGGCCTCCATGATCATGATCAGTTCGCACAGTGCATTCATGGTGGATTCACAGTGAATTCACAGCAGATTCACTACGAATGCACAGTGAATTAGCCCATTCACAGCACACGCGCCCCCCCCCCCCACCCCCGTCGTCACTTAATCCGTACTACCAGGTGCAACTTCACAAGTGCACACACTGCGATGCGCAAAGCTTAGGCTGGACATGAACGGCTGTGCTCCTGCCTGGGGCATGGGGGTGGTTTTTTGGAGCGCCGTATTTCGTGTTTCCCACGGTTCATACCCAAGTCCCCGCACTCTTGACGTTTCCTCTGTCCCATCAGTTTACCTGGCATGTACAAATTGCCTGGGCATGTCTAAGTGGTCACGGCACAGCTAACGGTACCGCTCCCGGGCGGTTTCGAGGTGGAAAAGGGCGACTAAATGGAACTTTGTAACATCGCTTGGTGCGAGCACAGCATCCTGCTGAGGCTTTGAAGTAGGCTGCTGCTGCTGCTGCTGCTGCTGCTGGTGGTGGTGGTGGTGGTGCTGGTGGTGGTGTCCGGTCATCACCTTGGTTAACATGCGTCAAGTGCTGCCTGCCATAGACAATGTGCTGGCATTGCCATCATTGGTAGGAACATCTGACCTACAGTACCTAGAGGCCCCTATATGGTACGCAACCCCTTTTAACGTGTTAGTACTTCAGAAGTACTTGAACATCACACTTCAAATACAACACTACTACACTTTCACTACTACACTTACTTCAGTAGTACTTTTATTAAACTCCGCTTAGGGCGCGGAAAGCCTTCAGTAGTACTACTAGTAGTATTACTAGTAGTAGTGTTATTATACCACTTCGCAGTGTACTATCATGCTTTATACCGGTACAGTACTGTAGTACTTCAAGTTTCGAAACAGCACCTGTCCAGAAACATGCACTCCAAGTGTACTTCAAGCATACTGCAGTGTACTCTTATTAAACTCCGCTTGGGGCGCGGAAAGCCTGCAGTGTACAGGTGCCTTGGGTGAATTGTTGTGCATTTGCGGCCGCCGCTAGCTGCTCGACCTGTCTCGCAAGCTGCATCACTGAACCTCAGTCTGGTTGAGCTGCGCTGGTGCATAACGCGAGGTATGGACTCGACATGGCGTGTGGCGGGCCGGCCTGCCCACACGGACGCTCTGCACGCCTCTCGTAGCCGGGTCGCATTGTTGTTGCTGCCAATGGCGGTGTGTGCAGAAACAGACTGTGGATTGCCAGCGGATGCACCTGACACTTCGAGCGTGTACTTCAAGCAGGTGCACTTCTATAGATGTATGTAGATAAATGTGGCACTACATGACATGCCACACACTTGAAGTACAGTGTACTTCGGTAGTACAGGACATGTGGTACTTCAAAAGTGGTACAGGACATGTTGTTGGCGCAGCTCTTGCATCACATGTGCCAATGTTGTGCCGTTACATCCTCGAGAAGTGTTATCCCGTTTTGGCACCGCCGCAATGACATGATGCATGAGCTCGCTTGTGTGCTAAGAATGCTACAGCAGCATCGCCCCAAGCATACATGCCTGAGGCATGCCACTGTGTGGCATATACCACATGCTGTAGCCTCCAAGTCACGATGCGCCAACAGCAACACACCCGTGTACACAAGGCAGTACTAGTACCTATGGAAGTGTTATTTGCACTGTTAAGGGGGTGCAAGAGCCCATGCCATGCATGCCAGCACGCTCGTGACGACGGCACATGCCCAGCAGCGTATACACACACCAAAAATGTTGATCCACCAACCGCATTTAAGTGTTGCTAGACAGAACTACAGTAGTGTCAACATTGCAAAAAAAGGGCACAGCCCAGGCTGCGACCGGCAACACCGTGTGCTTGCAGAACTAACATGTAGAGCAGGGCAGGCGCGAGAGCAGCAGCGGCAGCAGTCACTCGTGACGGCGAAACCAGAGGAAAACACTCAGGTTTATTTTCACTCGAACACAGGAGATGAAAAACATCAAGGGGCGTGTGTCGGCTGTCCTCTTTGAAGAAGAGGCGCCCCTGCGGCAAATGCAAGCTGCATGTGTGCAGGCGACAGCCACAGGTGCAAAAAAATAGCGCTCCCAGCGGCCTCTAAACACAGGCGGGCAACTGGGAGATGGGAGGAAAGAGCTGGCTGCTAATGGTGCCGCCGCTGCTGCTGAGCACCGCCACTGCCGCAAAAAAGGCACTGTGGCTCATGAGTGCTGTACGCAGTAGCGGCGCAAGGCCTCAGGGGCGGTAATATGCCGGCGCAGTTAACTCCTGCGCTCGGCGCATGACCCCGCCCCCCTGGGCATATGCACCCTGCTGCTGCTAATGGTGATGAGGCTGCACGCGCATACTGTGCCGCCTGCACGGCGCCGCCGCTGCCAACCGCCTAGTACCCGGGCGGCCGCGCCTGGTGCTGCTGCTGCTGCTGAGCACGCCTTGTACAACAGGAGTAAACACAAAAGGCCCACTTACTGGCGTGGGGGTGTGTGTGGATTTAAAGGTGGTCTGTGACAGGGGCAGCCCGCTGCTGCTGGTGGAGCTCTGTGTCCGCGTACATGGCCTTGTCATCGCTGCTCGCCTTGAAGAAGAGGCTGTCATAGCCCTTGACGGAGATGAGGGGGGTGGTGACGAGACCGGATGCAATCACAATGTACGACAGGATGCGGAAGCAGTCCACAGGGGCGGGCCCGAAGCGGAAGATGAGCGACCAGGCGACGGCGCCCACGTTGCCGCCGGCGCCCGCCATGCCGCTGACGGCACCGGTGGCCTCGGGGGCCACGTAGGGCACAAT
>JAULBY010058867.1:0-10705 GCA_032358315.1 Ophiocytium majus
AAGTGAACTATGGGCGTATATACGGACCGTATACAGCGTATATGGCTCGCTCATATACGTTTCGTCGCATCCCTAGTGCTGATTGTTTCGTGAGTGCCAGAGTATCCACAGGCTGGACCACAGCGCATTTGAGCTGGCAGACACATGCATTTGAAGGCACGGTGCCCTGGCAGTTGGGCATGCCATGCACTGCAGACAGGGTGCGCTGCTCTTGAGGGCCTCTTGAGGGCCTCGTTGACTCACGTAACGACGTTGAGGTGGGCAGCAGAGGGTCCGACAGAGCCCAGCGTGTGCCGGTCGCTGCCAGCGACTCTCGCTGGTGGTTTTGTTGTTGGGGTCAACAAAGGAAGTTGTGTGGCCTGCTTGCAAGGTGGCATGGTTTCTGCTTGCTGCTCCTTTTCTGCTTGCTGTAGTGTCGTTCAATACTGGCATTCATTCATTCAACTTCAAGTTTACACTGCAGCTGCAGAAGTTTCTAGCCTTTTCCGCGTCCCACTTCAACTTCTTGAAAAACCGCGAGGAAAACGCGAGTAAAACAGCGACGACATTGAATGCTAGCTGCACGCGAGGGCAGTGCTCTTGTCTGCGCCAGGGCAGTCACAACCCTGCCTCCCCTTCACGCCCAAGCACCACCACAAGCAACAGCAGCCACACACCGCAGCAGCAAGCAGGTAAGGGACATGTCCATGCGCAGGTGCACTCTTGTAGAGGCCACAACAATGTAGACAGCGCTCGACAGTTTCAAATGCGCAAGAGCACCAGGCACGGCGGCCGCGTGCAGCCGCAACGCAACGCGGCGTCAGCAGCGAGGCTGCCGCCGGCGTAGCGTGCCCTCAGTGAGCAACAGCAGTAGTGCTACTGCCCGGGTACGCGCAGGTGCTGTTGCGCACGCGCACTATTGCCGCGGTTGGCGCCGGTTGAAGTTGTTGCGCGGTCACACATTCACCCCTGCATTGAACCCGCGCTGCTGCCCTGCCGCTGCGGGCGACGGCAGGGCTGTGCGCAGTAGCCGCCACCCCTGCTGATACACCCCACGGTGCTGCGGGTTATGCGCCAGCTGTTGCTGGTACCACAAGGCCAGCTGCATGTGCACCTAAGGCTGCTGGGTGTCGTTGACACGCTCCTCACGTCCGCACCTCCAGTCACAGCCGCTGCTGCTGCCCCTGTCACCGCCCCCGCCTCCCGCGCCTCTTGACTGCACAGACTTAGCAGCGTCATGTGCTTCAGCAAGCTCGTCGTGGCCGTGCTGGCTGTAGCCGCCCTGCTGGCGCTCCAGGCCCCTGTGACGCATGCCAGGACCTACGGCTCCCTGCTGTGCGAGGGCCAAGCGCACCAGACCTACACCGGCGGCAGCGCCACGGACATACTCATTGGCTGCACCCTCAATGGGCAGCAGGGCAGCAGCACCTACTGCACCAACAGCCTCTTCGGCAGCGCCGACAGCTTCACCGAGTGGGCCCGCTTCAGGTGCGCGCTGTCATTGTGTACTTCAAGTACTTGAAGTACTCGACAGTGTATCCAGCAGCGCCAACAGCGAGTGCAGTGCAATGGCACACATCGCGGACTCGCCCTCCAGGGGTGCACCGCACTGCAGCTGGTGTAGTTGATACAAAGTACTTCGAAGTGTATACAGGTTGAATGCGCCCCCAAGCCCTCCGCCGCCCGATGCTCGCGCACCGGCGTGCATTGTGAAACATTGGCTGGTGGGTGGCAGTGCGTGTAGGGTGGTGGCAGCAAGCACACGCAGCAGTTTACGATGCTGCTGCAGTCTTATGTGTGGCGGCGGATATAGCACATCTGCTGCACAATTGCCCCCCTCCACATGCAAGCTCCCCAGTCAACTTTCCAATTGAGCTGACATAGGAACCGGCCTGCGTCACCAGGCTGCTATTGGGCGCTGGCCATCAGCAGCGATTACCATCTGCGTTAATGATGCCGCACAACCTCCATTACTGCCCCCCCCCCCCCTCCCACCCACCCCGCCGCACCACACTGCATGCGCAGGAGTCTGTACGCCATTACCGTCACGTGCGAGAAGCCCGCCCAGGCCGCGCTGTGCCTGTACCGCTGCGACGCCATAGGCAACTGCAAGGGCATCGTGCTCAAGACCTGCCCGCAAGGCGAAGAGGCCGTCGTGACCGCGCTCGGAGACTCCAACGCCCGCCGCCTGGGAGCTATGTTCCCCACCGACCGTGATGATGGCACCCTGGTAAGGGTTGCAGGACTCCTTCTGGTCTTTCTTGTTTCCCAATTAGCTCACTATAGCATTGTTGCGCGGAAGTGCAAGGGCACCAAGTATGACTCATGTACGAGCCACATGTGGCAGCACCCATTTTTGGTTCAGAAAAGCTGTAAATGCACAGTATACCCGGCACCTACACGCGCCACATGTATCACCTCAAAATGTACGGTACTGTTATTAAAACTCTGCTAGGGCTTGGAAAGCCCTGTGCACATTATGTTCCTGCGACCTCAACAAGCTGTGATCAGACATGCTATTGCCAGCAAACAAGACGGCGACACTCAGCACTGCGCGCTCTAAGCAAAGCCTGGTATCACATGTACCGTGTTTTTGCACCCACAACCACGCCCTGGCGCAGGCTCAGGAGGCGGGCGTCGACGACAGCACACACGTGCAAGGGCACCGAGTGCGACTGATGTGCGCCACGTGTGCACACAACAGCAGCACGCATTCTTGGTCAAGAGAAGCTGTACATGCACAGCATACTTCGAAGTATGTATACGGCACATGCACACGCCATGCATCACCTTCAAATGCACCGTGTTTTTGCAACCCTACCCTGGCGCAGGCTCAGCAGGCGGGCGTCAACGACAGCGCGCACGGCGGCGTTGTGCGTGCGCTGCAGCCGGCGGGCCGGTGCGTGCCACACGATGGCTGCTGCGCCATCACCGACGGCATCATGCTGTTCAACATGCGCTGCGGCCCGGAGTGCACCAACCCCTGCGCCTAGTGGCGGTGCTCAGCACACGGACGCGCGCAACAGTGGGGCCTGCGCGTGCAGTGCAGCATAGACAAGGGCAATTGCTGCTGCTCGACCTGTGGCGGCCGTCAGTGTCCCGCCCGGCCCTAGAAAATGGTTGTGCTTCTGTGCCGGGTGTCGGTGCTCATCACAAGGAAGGGCGCAACAGCGGCCTGTTTGGGCGTGCAGTGCAGCATAGAGAAGGGCAGCTGCTGCTGCTCGGCACTGTGGCAGCCATCAGAGTCCTGCCCTGCCATAGAGAGTTCGTATTTTTATTTCTGGTGCGGTTGCATGATGGCTGTGGGTTGCTGGGTGCCGCCCTGCCCCGCAGTGCCCGCGCTGGCAGTGGGTGGGTGTCAGCGCGCCTCCGGCCTGCTGAGCACAGTAGGGATGGCGCGTGCTCTGCTGCTGAGCACTGTATGCTCTGGCAGCGGGGTGTGTGAGTGACCCAGCACGGGACGGCACTTGCCTTGGTGGGACGGGAGGTGGCGCCTTGTGCCAGACGCTAGAGGCTGGGGTACACACTCAACTTTGGAAGAGCGTGTCAAGGCGTGTAGTCACTCGTGTGGCCTCTTTGGGCTGTTGCAGTAGGGGCAATCTGCTTGTGCTGTCATGGTGACAGCTGACAAGGTTGAGCGGGAAGTGCCAATGCAGGGCCAAGGCTGTTGTTGATGGCGGCGACGGCGCAGTAGCCATGCACTACGCGCAGCGGCAGTAGCGTGACTGGGTGTGCAGCACCAGCTTGTATTTCAACCTTGGGGGTTTGTGGGGAGGGTTTACGCTGCAGGCATGTTCGAGTGCATTCCAAGGTGGAGGCATTGCTGTCGGCAGTGTCGTGGCATGGCGGCCCCTTTTTCTTAAACGGTTTCACGCTGGCACTTTGTCAAGATCACTTCAGTTGGTGTCTGTCATGTAGCAGTAGTTAGATTTGGCTGTGCCAAATCACGGTTAATGCACATGATGTTGAGGATGGTCATCGGCTGTGGTATTGCTATGAAAGCTGTTGCTGCTGCCGCTGCCGCTGCTGCTGCCAACCATGCATACCTCAAGGTTCCCCTTTGCACGCCACAGGTGTCGTTTTATATGTGAGCAATCCTCCGGGTGTATGCAACTGTGCGCGTTTAGGTATTGTGCGCACCTGCACATGCCTGGACACAACTTCAAGCTGGCTTTCCTTCACGCAGCCAGCAGAGCAGGACACCCAATGTGTTGAAGTTGGTTGAAGGAGGTCGGGGAGTGCTCGGCCATTGCTGCTGCGTGCACCACAACCTGCACACTCTACAACCGGCGGCGCCAGGGTACGAAAGGCAGACAGCAATCATAGCGGCAGTCCTCAAGTTGACAACTTCAGCGTTGCCAGCGCTTTGCTTTTTAGAAGCATAAGTTCTAAACAGAAAGCTTTGCTGCCCCCGGGCCCTGGAGGCCTTTCGCAGAAGTTGAAGTTGGTTGCGCTGAGCACGAAGGTGTAACGGTGAGCCACACCGTGAGCTGATGCTGCATGAGTGTTGCGTGGCGCAACCCTTAGGCTGGCTGCTGGTCGCACCAGGCAAGGCTGCCGCCCTTCTGCCTGTCTTCGACTAAGCGCTGCTGGCGGTTGGCGCAGGCAGCAGCCGCCCCGGCTCTGGGGCTGTGCGCTCGGTGGGCACCAGCACTAGGAGCACACAACAGCACCAGCAGCAGACAGTTGGCGGCGTTAGCCTGGGCACATGGTCATGGTCATGGTCCCCTAGGCCGGAAGACGGATTGCGGCTATGGATAGGGCGAGCACGGTGGCAGACCTGGCTGCTGCCGCTGCCGCCAGCGCAACAGCAGGGCAGCAGCAGCTGCAACCGCCATGGCGGAGCTCATCTGGCACACCCAAGGCCTGGGCGAAAGACCCAGCAGCAGCGGCTGACGCTAAGGCGCCTAAGCTGGGAGGCAGCAAGAGCGGGTCGGCGCTGTCTATAGCGCACGTGGGATCAGGGTAAGCGGCAGGGGGCTGTCCCTGGTGTGCAGAAACGGCAGCAAAGTGCAGCCAGGAGCATGAGCAACCGAGCAGGGCGCCCCGATAGGCGGCAGAGGCGGAAAGCAGCAACAGTGCTTAAGTCAACTAGCACCAACAGAGGCTGGGCGTTCTGAGTGAATGAGCAGCAGTAGCATAGGCTCAAAAGGAAAAAATACACGTTGACAACTGGTAATGTACGCTATAATGCATCCTGGCTTCTCCAGGAGACTGACTGGCGTGTGCAAGTTTGGGGAGCTACTTTGTTCTTATAATGTGGGCAACGTACGTCACAGGCTCTGGCCTGGTACGTCTCCTCAGCCCCGTGAATGTATCTGGGCTTAGCAGCCCTCCAGTGTTGCTTGCACTGCAGGCTGCCAATGCACAGCTCCGCACAGGGCGTTTGCCTTCCTGCTGTGCCACCGCAGCTGCACACACGCACGTGGCGAGCCACTGTGCTGTGACGTTGCAGGCACACTCTCTAAGATATATACTTCAAAGTACTTCAGCAGTCGCTGGGACGGCAAAAAAGTCTGTGTCATTTCACATCTCGTGCTGCGTCCATTGACCATGAACAGGGCTTTCAGTCCTGCGGCAACAGCCAAAGAAAATGCTCCCGCACGTCAAAACCTCATCAGTCACAAATGTGCAAACCTCAGTCCGCCCCCACCGACAATGAAGCAGCAACTGACACATGGCGCCGCATGCTCACGTCTTTGGCCCAGTGTATGTACACTGTATCACTTTGACTCACATCTACTAGTGGGGATGTGGCGAAAGCGTGTAAACTTTGCATCACACGCCATGTGACGCGTGTAAATACGGCGTACCTGTATAATTCAGATAACCGCATGTTTACGGCGAATATTGGACTTGAATATATTAATGACAAAATTAAATATATGCCGCATGTCGCCCGTTTTCGGGCGTAGAAATACGTAGAGTACGCTGTATTCTCTATGGCGTACAGAATACGCCATAAATGGCAAGCAATCACTACTCATTCGTGTGGGCACCCCTTCGCTCCAAGCAGGTTCAGTCCCCCATTATCGGTCTCGCACTCATAAAACGTCGCTTTCGCGGCCTGCCAGAGGTCTGCCCTGCCGCGCCTGAATGGAGTGTCGCTTTCGCGGCCTGCCAGAGGTCTGCCCTGCCACACCTGAATGGAGCTGTGCTTTGTTGGACTGGACGTACTGGAGTTGGTAAACACGGGCCTGCCTCTGCAGCGCTCACGGCTGACTTTTGGCAGCATCGCACATGCACGCCCTGTTGGTCATTGTAATCTGCATCATCCCTAGCCCTCAACGACACTGACCGGCGTGTGCAGCTGTGGGGCTGTCTGGCGCTTGACCAGGTGGGCACATCACCCCACGGGCTTCGGCTGACATTCTGCCCCAGCCACGGCGGTATCTGGACTTAGTAACCTGCAGGTCTCTTGCATATATTCCATAAGTACTGGTGCCCCTTGCGCCAGCCATGGCATATCTGGGCTCAGCAACCTTTAGGTTTCTTGCACTTATTCCGCACGTACCGGTGCCCCTTCGCTGCGAACAGGTCAATAAGCCTGGGAGGACTGCAGCGCACAGTGGAAAGGGCGGAGGCGGACGGACAGGACGCCGCGGCACTGCTGGAGGGCTCTGCTGCTCAGCACCCGCGCTCCGACACGAGGCCGCCTTCGGAGCTATTCTCCCCTCGGGAGTGGGTAAGCGTTAACAACTGCGTGAGCTGGAGAAACAGCATCAAAATTCAATCAACAACAGAAAAATGAAGGTGCCAGGAAACCGCCTCAGGACCTGCACTCTCACACGCGAATATGTCCAAAACATGTCCGAAATATGTCCCAAATTCCGAAATATGTCCCCAATTCCGATGTACTTACCACAAATGCCGCCTCAGCGCCACACAGTGCAGCACACACTATGGAGCCCTGACACAGAGCCGCTGTTGACTCCCGGGGAGTGGGCGAGTCGTTCATACGCTGAAAAAAAGAATCAAAAATTCATGTTGTTGCCGAAAATTCCAGCTTACAACCCCGCGCTTCGGCACTTGGCTCCCGTGAGGGCTGTTTCTGCCTGAGAGTGGGTGAGTCCCCCAAGACGTGGTTTCTGAAGCTGTAGCAAGTACAGATGAAAATTTTCTGTACCGCAAATCCCTGCTCGGGGCCCAGACTCTGACACGCGGCCCCCATCGGGGTTGTTTCCTTCCCAGGGGTGGGTGAGTTGTGATTGCGCTGGTGTGAAACGTGTCGAAAATTCTTTGATGAAATTACCACAGATCCCAGCTCAGTATCCACACTGTGATACGTGCTCCCCATCGAAGCTGTTTTCTGCCGGGAGGTGGGTGAATGCTGCCCGTGACACACGCACTGCTGCTCGTTGCAACGGCGCGCGCCTCGCCCCACAATCCGCCGGGCATTGCAGCAGCATGAAGTGTACTGTTTGCAGCAGCATGAAGTATACCGTTTGCAGCAGCATGAAGTATACCGTTTGCAGCAGCATGAAGTATACCGTTTGCAGCAGCATGAAGTATACCATACACCGGTATCACGCGTAGTAGTTGCCGTCCCCTGCTGTTGACTCAGCGCACTCACTATCACTATCACCGACTTCGAAGTACTACAGCAGTATACTACTGCTACCATGTAAAATAATAATAATAATAGCATATTAGGGCCAGGACGCATCATACACTAAAGTACTTTATGTGTTGTACCATACTAGAAGTATATGGTACAAAAATATGGCGTTTTTTTATGCCCCCGAAACGCGATATGCGGTGTATGTACTTCGGAAATATTTATGCCACATGAGTATGTTTATACACATATATGATATGTATACATACATACATACTTTGAAGTACTATGTCCGCTCCTGCTGTTAATGTAGTGCTATTTTTTATTTGAAGTACACACTTATCACTTGCACCACCCATGGACACACCCAGCACAGGTGCCGCGCCCATGTCTGTGCCACAATGTACCCAAGAAAGTGCGACCCCATCAAGTTATTTGCCAATTTACCACCGTGGTCACACCCCAGCACGGCTGCCGTTGCGCCGCTGCCCCTGTTGCGCGACGCCTCAGGCATCCCCCAACAGGCTGCCAGGCATCGGCACCGCTTCAAGCCCCATCAAGCCACGGAGGTCCCTGCGCTCGGCGGCCAGCAGAGGTGATGCCAGGGCCAAGCCCAGCGGCGCCGCGGGCCCCGGCGGGCCCTGGGGCATGCTATCGGCGGGCAGCAACCTTGTGGGAGGGCGGGACCTGGCAGCGTCCAAGGGAAGGTGAGGGAACCTCCACAAAAGAAGTGTCAAGCCCAATCAACCGTTCCTGCCCCAACTGGTACATCGATTGTTGTGTAGGTGTTGTGAGGTAAGTAGTGCGGATGGCGGTATATCCACGGCGGGCCGACCTGCCCCAGGCATAAGTGACAAGCCCAAGGGAGCGGGTGTGTGTGCGCAGTAAGTGCTGCAGTGGTCCTTTTACTTCCGACGTATGTACCTGCTCTTGTGGGCACGCAAGGGCGCAGGTCGTGTCTAAGCCAGCATGATGCAACACTTGGGGCATGCTGTCTGCTGGCTGCGATCTCGTGGGGGGGCGGGACCTCGCGGCGTCCAAGGGAAGGTGAGTAATACCCCAGACAGCAATGCCAGACCCAAGGAGCTGGGTGTGTGCGCGCAATAAGTAAAGCTCGTGAGTGTGTGGGGGGGAAGGGGCGGGACCTCGCGGCGTCCTAGGGGAGGTGAGGGAGACCCTCACACAGGAGGAGTGTGCGCTCGTGTTTTTTTGGCGTTGTGGTAGTTGCAGGTGTTGCATACCTGTCAAGTGCAGTGTTATATACATTGGTATGTCACTACCAATCAAGTATGTGCACTTGCGGGCAGCAAGCTCGTGGGGGGCGGGACCTCGCGGCGCCCAAGGGGAGGTGAGGAAGACCCTCACACGTGAGGAGCGTGGTGCCCAAGGAAGCGGGTGTGTGTACGTGCAAGTGGTACAGTGGTAGTTGTAGGTGCTACATACCCTGTCAAGTGATGTGTTTTACGTATGTCACATCAAGAAATTATGTGCGCCTGTGGGCAGCAAGCCCGTGGGGGGGCGGGACCTCGCGGCGTCCGAGGTAAGGTGGGGGAACGCCCCCACAACAGTGTCAGGCCCAGAGGACCGGGTGTGTGTGCGCGCAGTGAGTGGTGCAGTGGTATCTGCCAGGTGTTGTGCGCCTCTCAGGTCAGGGGTTCCCCTTAAGGTGAAGGTGGAGCTCACAGAAGTGCCAAAGCCAAGAAAACCGTGTGTGTGTGTGCCCGCCCAGTGGTGCAGAGGCACTTGTATACACCTCCGCTTGGGGCGCGGAAAGCCCTGTTCACATGATATGCACGTGGCAAATCCGTACCACTACCACTGGCATTGATGCTACCTACTCTCCTGGAAAACGCAATCACCCCCCGAATAAGTGGCGCCGCAGCAACACCTCTCCACTGCCGCTGCCCCCCTGCTGCCGCTGCCTGCTGCCACTGCGGCTGCAAATGTGACCCCCCCCTGTGCTTGTGCGTTGCCAGCGGCGGCACGTGGCACTACACGGGGCGCCTGCACGCCGCGACGGAGCTACCGGTGTCGCGCGTCGATGTGGAGGGACTGGTGAGCGCTTATGACGGTACCACATGAGGCTCTTGACCCCGAAGAATATGAATAACACATGGAGTCATAAGTGGTGTGGTATACAACTTCACATATATAAATGAATATGCAGGGCGTCTGCATGCCGCCACGGAGCTACCTGTGTCGCGCGTCGATGTGGAGGGACTGGTGGGCGCTGATGAGTGTACGACTTGAAAAGCCTAACCCAAATATTATGGGCAACGTATGGTTGAAGTTCAAGCTGAACGAAACCCAAGACACTGCTAAGCCCAGATACCGCCGTGGCTGGGGCAACATGCCAGGCCGAGGCCTGTGGAGTGGTTTGTCCATCATGGGGTGAATTGTCAAGTAAGATCAGCGAATACAGCAGTAATACACAGGGGGGCGCCTGCACGATGCCATGGAGCTAGCTGTGTGGTGCGTCAATGCTGAAGTGACATCACGCCAAAGGCTGCGCAGGTTTTGCACGCGCGACACAACCCGCGGGCAGCACCCGTCACTTGCTGTGGGACAGCAGAGACGGTGCTGCGCGCGCACGCAAGCTGGGTCAGGAGCTGTGTCCACTGGCCCACGCAGCTTGCACCTGCCAGTATACTGGGTATGCGATAGCATTATGCTTGGGCATAGGTTCTGGGACAATGGGGCTGTGTTTTGTGTGCTTGGTGTGTGCTGCCTGCGTGCTCAGCAGCGGGCGAAAGGGTTGGTGAGTGCCTCTAATAGCGCCACATGAAACCTGCATACCCCCAAAGAGTCTGAAGAAACATGTGGATGGTAGTAAGCTAGAGAACAGCATGTAAATGAAGATGCATACACGGGGGGGCTGCAGGTCGTGGTGGGGTGCGGCAGGGGAGAGATGTGCTTGCGGTGGCGCAACCCAATAACACTGCCCTGTGTCGGTTTGGCTGAGCAGCAGTGGGCATGTTGGCAGGCTGTGTTGCAGGGTGCAAAGGCCGCCGAGGGTGGGTGGCAGCACTTCATGCACATGATATGTACAGTACCACTAGCATGGCGCTGTCTCAGCGCGTGCTTGTGTACGTGACGACGCCAGGGGTGTGCGGGGCGGGTGCTGGTGTGGGCGGGGGGGAGCGCTCGGCCTTGCATGGCACCCTGGCG
>JAULBY010058878.1:0-34457 GCA_032358315.1 Ophiocytium majus
TTCCTAGCCCGCCTGAGATGCTCCTTCACGATCCGCACTCCAGAATGCGCCACCTCGTTCCCAGCTTGAAGCGACCGCTCCGCCAGTATCCAATAGTCCAGCACCAGATCCAAATGCGCTTCATCCAGAAGATGAGCACTCTCCCACGTACTGCGCTGCTCCGTTGCGTCCAATCCACCACGCCATCGCACCAAATACTCCATGGTTCGCCCTCGACCACGTGCGCCAAGCACCAGTCGATGCGCTACTATCGCTTGCACCTGCGGAGGCTCCTGTGACTCGAGAATCACATCATCAGTGGTTAGGGAACCAGGGCTGCGATAAGCACCGCCACTCACCGGTCCCGCTGAACGCCACTGTTTCGCCAAAAGATACCGCGCGAACCCAGTAGGTAGTGATGTTGGCCGCGTATGCACGTCCGTAGGGTCGTTGCATAACTTGCAAAACCGCGGTACATTTGGATGGCTCGCGCCTACGTAAAACTCTCAGGGTCTGCTTGAGTGGTGGTGTTGCAGAGATTATTCCCATTTCAGGGGGAAGTTACTAGCAACAGAGCTCCCAAAAGTGGTGGTGGACAAGTGGGGTCGGAACTGAGCCATTTTGTCACATACCCTGAAGCTGCAGCCCGCTGCCACTTCACCTGCAGGCGGTAAGGGTGTGCATGTGCGGGAGGTTGCTCTGCTGCATGCGGGACACACAGGCACACTCTTGGTGGCAGAGCAACTCGTGCTGTGCCGCACTGAGTACTGTCACAGTACGTGGGCTCCATTACCGTAACTGACGGAGTATAACGCGGTGTTCTTATTTAACGAGGGGGGGCGTTATGCAGTGTCATATGACCCTGTATACCGTTCCCCGCGAGGCTGACGGCGCCTTCATGATGACAACGCAAGGGGGTATTGTATACATAATTTGGGTACTCTGTATAACGCGGGTGCATTGCATAACGGCCCTTGTGCTAGCAACAGGAAACCCCGGCGCTGACAACGCGGGGGGGGCGTTGTAATTCGTCAGTTACGGTATGTCGCGGGTCAAGGGCCTTGATTGACACGTGTACTTGCGCCTGCACTTTGGGCGCGCACACGGCTGCTGGTGCACAGTGCGTTGCCTCCCATCGGTCGGACGATGTGCTGGCCTAAGCGAGCTGGCGTAGGCACTTCGTCGCTTGCCACAAATTGCCGGGCCTCGGGGGGCTCATCGTAAATGCCAACCCTTCCTAACAGCCCCCCCTTTTCCATTTGATGTGCATTTCTATGGCCCTCATGAGGCACGGGCGTCGGCGTATGGCATACCATTTGATGTGCTTTTGTATGGCCCTTATGTGGCGCAGGCATCGGGGTATGACGCTGATGTGCATTTGTATGGCCCTCATGTGTGTCGCAGCCGTCGGTGTACGACGTGAACAACGAGATGCTGCACGGCAGCCTCTACTTCTCCCCGCCCTGTCCCTGCGGCCTCTGCGTGCAGGCATGCTCTTTGCTAGCCCAGCCTGCAGCACGCGGGTCGCTACAGCCGCTCCCTGCTCCGCCAGCAAGGAAGCGGTGGCTGTCCGTGTGCTGGTGACGCTCGCAAAAACTGCTCAGCCTTACGGCTTATGTATGGCCCTCATGTGTGTCGCAGGCTTCGGCGTACGATGTGAACAACGAGATGCTGCACGGCAGCTTCTACGCTCTCGCGCTGCCCTGCGGCAAGCAGGGCCCATGCATGTGCGACTACGCGCCGGCGTGCCCTTCGGGCATGAACGTGCCGCACAATGCGGACGTTCACACGTGGATGTACCGAGCGGTGAGTTGTGGTGCGCGCATGCGCGTCTTCGGCGGCCTCTCTGCATGTTGCCTCGGTTGCCAGCAGGCAGCCATGGCTGTGGTGGATCACCATTCGGTAGTGATGGGTCATGGCGTATAACGTACTTCGGGGTATTTCATACTGAAGTATGTGTGTGTGGGTGTAGGTATGTCTACGCCCAAAAACGCGATATACTAGACTAGTAGTACAGCGCATTTGCCGTGTAAATGCGTTCATTTTTGTCGCATGTTACAGTAGTACATTACACCCCCTACACATACGTTGTACGGCCTATGATGCACAATTTACACGCTGTGACCCATGACTACCAGTTGGTGAGATTCGGTGCCCCATGGCGCTGGCGGGCGCCTACCGGGCGAAGCGGTCTGCCCGCCTGCACGTGTCACCCGTATGTCATGGAGTCGGTAGCTGCCGAGCACTGGAGATAGCCATGCGTGCCTGTGAACGGCACAACTGCTAAGGACCTCTACACAGCCCGCTATACCAGCAGCAGAGTGCACACCACCGCACTTTCGACAGAAACTGGCATGTCCTTGCCACCTGCGCCGCGGTGCCCAGCCGAAGACTTGCCCTTCCGGCACAGGAGCATGCGCATTTCTCATGGTGCAAAATGTAAGGTGGCACCTATGCATACTCGGTGACACCTGCATGCTTCACATGGGCCGGAGGGTTGGGCAGGGTGCGGCGCTGCCCACAGCCACGCCTGCCGACGCGGCAACCGGCAGGCTGAGATTTGCAACTCGCGGGGGGCGCCTGCTGCCACTGTGTCCACTGCCTGGCGCACCCTGTGGAGTCAGTAGCTGCCGAACACTGGAGAGAGCCATGCGCTGCCTGGCGCACCCTGCCGACCGGCCCCGACTCAGTCGCTGACATGCGGTACCCCCCCCCTCTCCCCCCCCTCCGCCGCCCTGGCACTGTTGGCGTAACTCAATCTGTTCGCCCATTTTCAAGTTTTGCCAAACAAAAATATTCCAGATGCAACTGCTGCAATTACTCTACCGTGTTGCGTGTGCCCGCGCCGTGCCGCCGCCGCCGCCGCCGCGCAGATGGCCTACCTCGCCCCCGGCATCCGCCTCTTTGTGAACGACTACTGCATGACGGAGTACTGCGGCGTGACGGACGCGCTGAGCTCCATGGTGAAGGAGATGCGCACGATACCCGACGCCTCGGGCCTGGGCTCCCAGTCCCATGCCGTCGGCGGCAGGTCCATATGCGGCTTCGACCTCATGGCGAGGTTCGAGCACGCGGTCGCGGGCGCGAATTTCGCGCCCACGGACGGGTCTCTCACGCCCGACGAGATTGTGGCGCTGCCCACCAAGCTGTGGCTGACGGAGCTGGACGTGCAAGGTGGGTGGTGGGTACGGGGAGGGGCCGGCATGGCCGCATGAGCGCGTGTCCGGTGACAGACCGCCTGCCACATGCGCACATGCATTCACGATGTACTTCAGGTACTTCGAAGTAGTTTGGAAACAATTTCGAGTTGCATGCGGACTACTCGGAACGCTTCCTGCAACGTGCTGCCCCGCGGTTGCCGGGGCAGCTGCACTGCGCACAGCAACAGCAAATGACAAGGGCCACTGCGGCGCGCATCGCACTTGGCCCCGTTTGTGGTGGCACGCACAGGGCATGCGTCTCTGTTCACGGTCAACAAGCGATGCGTGCAATTGTATGAGATGTGTTGAAAAGGCGTGTTTACATATGCCCATCATCAGTACCGCAAGCGATCGATCACTTTGATGAGTGGCTGCCGCTGTTGTGTGCATCTGGTCACCGCTGCAGAGCCCGATATGGACCTGCGCGCGCAAGGTTACGAAATGTTCTACAGGGCCGCATACGCCAGCGCGGCCGTGGAGGGCGTCATGACATGGGGGTGAGCTGCCATGTGTGCACAATCGCTTACTGGCACGACTTAGGTGCTCCCCACACGCATACACATGCAGCTTGGCACAGCGTGGGGGCTTGCTTGCTCGCATTTTCGCCGAACACACCACCATGGGGGCCACCACCACCGGACCACAACGGGAGCCAGGTCGGGAAGCGAGAGGGGCGTCCGGGTGGGCAGGCCGGCCCGCCATAGGATATACCGCCGTTTGGAGTCCCTACCTCATACAGCAGCTGTTGCTCGGTCGCACCAGAACACCTGGCATGCATGGCCATGGTCCGTTGCAGCCGCCTGCTGCTGGCAGGGCACACACACAACTGAGGACTGGTGCCTTTCAACTGACACCCGGTAAACGCGCGCACCCAGCTGCAGCCACGGTAAGCATGTTAACATGGTGCTCGGCGTCTTTGAACCGAATGTACTGGCAGTGGCAGATTGTTTTTACCCCCCTTGGCAGAACACTATTTCGGCAACGTACAAAAATACTGCCGTGAGCACTGTATTTATTATAATACTACTGTAGTACTTGCGAAGTACTACGTACTAGTACTACCGCGTCACCCTGCCTTGGGCAACCTTGTTGCCACGCCTGTGCTGCGGCTTTCGCCCGCAGGTGGAACCAGAACGCCGAGTGGAAGCCGGACATCGCAATGGTGGACAAGCACTACCGCCTCACCCTGCCGGCAGGCGGCCGCATCTTCGGCTCCGACGGCCTCCTCCACCACGAGTGGAACGTCACAACGGACGGCGTGCGCCTCCGCTCAGGTGCAGACTCGCCCAACGACGGCGTGTCTCCCTGGAGCGAGTCCCACCTGTCCTTCGACGCCCTGCCGGGGGTCTACACCGTCGAGGTGTCGGGGTGCCGAGCGGAGTTCACGGTGCCCGTGGGGCAGGGCCCCATCGCCTTTGACGTGCGCGGATGGAAGTGCCGGGGGGGGGCGCACGAGCCCAACGACCCGGCGAACGCAGGCGGCGTGTACATTGGGTGTCTGAGCCGGGACGAGGTGCGTGTGAGGGTGTAAACGTGCAGCTGCTGCCTGGCCGGAAAGGTCATCGCGGGGCTACGCCGGAAGCCGTGTGGAGGTCCCAGCTTGTGCACAGTGTCGCAGCTCGTGCGCACAAACTGGCGTGCTGCCAACCCGGGCGCACTCTATATGGTATTGACGTATGGCAGCACGTTAACTTAACCCCTTCGCCCACCGCCGCCGGTCATCGGACCCGCCGCACATGTGCAGGGCTCCGTTGTTACTGACGCCAGCACGCCCAAGCAGTCCGACAGCATGACGCCCTCCCGCTGCCTGGCCTACTGCGCGGACAAGCAGGAGCAATACGCCGCGCTGCTGTCCGGAGACACGTGCGTGTGCGGCGGGCGGCCCGCCTTCGGTGCCGACGCCGCTGACACTTGCACGCGCCCCTGCAGTGGCGATGCGGGTAGCAAGTGCGGTGGCAAGAGTGCCGCGAGCGTGTGGCGAGTCGCCATCCGGGCGTACGCGCCATCGTCATGATATTATGGCGCACTTGGCACGGCTGACTGCCCGTGGCGGCACTTGGGCCGCGGCAGCAGCACTCCTCTGGACAACCTGTTCCTGTGCTAGGTGGAACCGGCGGCGGAAACGTGCAGCTCTCGTCCGCCTCGCGAGGGCAGCCGATGAAGCAGACTGCAGGGCGTGTCGCGCAACACGGCGGTGCGGATGATTGCGACGGCGGGAGGAGGCGGCACATGAGGCCTACCTCTCACCTGTGACAGTCTGCCCTGTGTGGCTATGCCTGCAGCCGCGCGATGGCGCGTGCGGGGTCTGGGTGTGTCCGCTTCCCCAGCGCAAGTGTGTGCATGTCAGTGTTGTGACAGTGCGAGTGCGTGTGGTACCATTTTGGCGTGCGCAGCCGCAAGGTTGCGACCTGTCCTCCCTCCCGCTCTCCGCTGTGGTCATCTGCAGCCTCCTAGAGTATTCCTTGGTTGGCCAACTGGTACCCTTACTACCAATGGCTTTGTCTGCCAGCGTCTGTCGCACATGCGCTTCCATTGCGGAAGGGCTTGTGCCGTTGTTGTATGGTGTATACAGGCGTGTGAGGGGCACTCCTGTGTTCCACTGCACGCGCCGTGTGACAGACAGCCGAGGTGCAGGCCGCGATTTGGCCAGCTCTCCCGGCTGTCGCAATCAGACTGGCAGATGATGCGCCAGTTGTGCGCGCAAGTAGGCTGCTTATAGCAAACACCCCGATGCCTGCGGGGGTGGTGCGTGCATGGGCTGTGGTTCTCACGCCGCGCGTGTGCATCGCCCGCCGCCAAGCGCAAGTTCAGACTCACAAAACGCAGGCTCCGTACCGAATGCTATGACCCGCCCCACTTTCCTGGGGAGCGCGTCTGAAGCCTGTATGTACCATCATCCCCGTTGCTCGTTCATCGACAATGTCACATCTCATCAATCGGTGGTTGTGCCACCTGGGGCCTTGTGACAATTGTTGTGGCTCAGCCGACTGCACCCGAAGACATTGTATCAATAACGCATGCATGTGCACGCGGGTCGAATGCCTGCGAACCGCCCAGGAGTGGCCGAGCCGTACGCCATGCACCTCCTGCACATGCATTGCGTGCTAGTCGCCACGCCCTGCCCGGCCTGGGCATCCCATTCCATACCTATCTCACCTGCAGTTGTCACTGAGCAATGGAGCACGTCAAACAGTGTAACATGGTCACACGCTCAAGGTGGATGCACAACAGATGGGCACAGCCCTCCAAAAGCATGCACCTGTAGGTCTGTAAAGCAACCACTGGGCACATGCCTGTGGTGCTCTGCTACGAGCGCCGCCTGCAGTCCGGAAATTGACACGCGCACGCAAGCTTGTCAGTGCCAGCACCGCACCACACAAGTCAAGGGAATGGCTCTTGCACACTGGGTGCGGCAGCCGCCCAGTCAGACACACATCGTACACTACATATGGGTAGCGCCCACCTGACGCGCAAGCACGCTTGCAGTATGCCGGCACACGGGTATGCCTCAGGACTACAAGTCACAGCATGCACTTACTGAGGACTGAAGCATACAGTGCACGCGCAGCACGCTTCGGCATGCAGTGAACACGATCATCATGTGCATGTCATTGATAGTACCTGGTCAGCGGACGCTGCCCCGCGGCGGCATCACAAGGGGTGGGAGCGGCAGGTCCAGGGCCGTGCTGCTGTTGGCACCAAGGGCTTTGAGCTGCGGTCGCTCGGTTCCAGGGCCCAGCGCCAGCAGTCGCTCGAGAGATCTAACCCTTACCCTAACCCTCATGCGTATCGCGGCCGTCCCACCGGCTGCTCAGCAGGCTGCACGCCGTGGGTGCGTGTGCGCCTGCCGTCCGTTGTCGTGGCAGGCTGACTGCCTGCAGTGCCGGGCCAGCAACTTCAGGCCTTGGACGCCTCGAGCCGGTTGCCAGCAAAAGCGCTTGCAGCCGCCGTGGTGCGCACTCCAGGGCCACTACAGGGCGCATGCCGACACGCTATCACAGCAGCGCCTCAGTAGGTGCACCCCCGCCGATGCCTAGATTACGCCATTACGGCTGCGGCCCGGCTCAAAGACATCGCACTGCTGGCGCGACGTCCCACCGCCGCCGCCGCAGCCACTATGATAATCGCTGCCACCCCAATATCGTGGCTCTTAGGTCGGTGGCACAGCTTGAGATGTGTGCACATCTGGAAGTGCAAAAGGCTGCGGGTCGAGTTTTTAGCCTGGGCAGGGTCCGAATCCCTAATCCGGAGGCCAGCTTTGGTAACAGGGCTTCGCCACTCAGCCAAAAGCTGCTGCACACTCAGCAGCGGCAGCCTCCCCATCCAGGGAGGGCCCCGCCGCAGTGGCACTGATGCCGCAGTTGCAGCTGCTGTGACAGTCCACACGTCTGGGAAACCTTGCCGCCCAGCACAAACACACAACCACGCCTGTGCTGCTGGCTGGTACCGCCGGCTCCACGCCCTGCGACACCACGGCTGCACATGCCGCAATCCTCCAGGTGCACCGCTTAGCAGCAGCATGGCGCTTATGGCAGGCCGGCCTTGTGCGCTAGGCGGGCTGACAAGCATGGCCGTCGTGCTGCAGCAGGTGCGGGCGGCCGTTCGCACCTATTCGGACACCATCGAGCCCGCCTGCCGCCACCTTGGTGCAACACTCGCACTTCTGCCGCTGTCTTGCACACCAGGACTCCTCGGAGGCATGCAATCCCGAGGTCAACCCAGCGCTGCTGTCTCACTGCGCCCCAGCTGCTCCTGGTCGAAGCGCAGGCGGTCCGGGCACACTGCCGCCATGAGCTGCTCGGTCGGCGGGGGAAGACCCGCGGGGGCGTATGCGTGCTGCCAGCCCGCCACGTACGCATGCGCGCCCGCCAGCCGCAGGTAGCAGGCCAGGTCGTCCGCCAGCGCGCACCATGCGCCCCCCGGCTCCTGCAGCCACACCTGGGAGGGCGGTGGCACGGTGTATACACCGGTGAGGTTTGCTGCGGCAAGCTGTTCATTGCTGGCTTGCTGTGGGGCGGCGACTGTGCGAAGTGGGGGTTGGCAGGGCGACTGAGTCAGACAGGCTGGGGGCTGAATCAGCGCCACAACGCACAGCCGCGCCCAACGGTCTTTGCCCAACATGAGCCCCGACGGCGCGCAACATCGGACCTTGGACAGAAGGACACTTGCCTCGGGACTGGCGTGTGGGTCATTGGCGTTGGCGGCCACCGTGCTGGCAGCACTGCCGTGTTTGGCACTACCCCCGCTGCGGTACAGCAGCACAACGTTACCGACAAGCGGTTGTTCGTCCAGGAGGAAGGCGGCCACAATCACGCGGGAGTCGTCGTCGTCGTCACCGTACTGCGATGCTCAGCAGCGCGAGCGGTGGGCAAAGGGGGTGGCAGCAATGCGGTGCACGAGGGTGAGCGGGGTCGGTGGCACAGGGATTGTGCAGCAGCCACACTGCGCGCAGTGTGCTGCGGTGCGGCGACGAACCAGCAGCACTCAGGGCACGGACTGTGGGTTGCCTCCACAGGCAGCGGTGAGGCGGCAGTGCAGCGACGCAGGCAGCCATTGCCACGGTCAGATGGGGAAAGCACCCTCTCGTGGTGCCAAACATGCCACTTGTGCACAGATGGGGATGTGCGGGCCAAAGTCTGCATACAAAACTATGACACAGAACACACGACACTTGTGTTCCAAGTCAGACTGATGCTGTGAGATCAGATTGGCCGTTGCTGTTGGCACTGGTCACGGTGCCCCACGTGCATCCCCCCCCACACACACAGAACGCATATCACAGGTGGGCACGTACCGGTTCAGGGTTCGCAAAAGCTCAGAATGCGTGCCGTTTGTCCACAAGTAGTTGTCCGGGTCGACAACTGCTGCTGGGCCCAGATAGGGGAAGGGGGGGTACACTACTTTGGGAGCCACAAAAGCAATCACAATGGACCACTTCAAGAAGTACTTCGAAGTACACATGTACTTGAGTATACTTGGCACATACTTCTGAAGTATGCAGAAGTATACCCTTGGTAAGCACTGTACGCTAGCAATAAATTATTGCTGATAAGGCAAAACGGCCTGAGAGGTAAGTTGTCTCGCACTTCCGCGCGTGCTCACCCGCCCCGGCCTCAAACGTGCACTACTGCAGCATCTTTTTGTTTCCCAACCTCTTTGCCAACACGTCTGCGGCAGGGTTGCCAAAATCGTAACTGCTGGACATCGCGGTCAACACTAATTCCACGAAACCAGCTGCAGATGCCTACAGCAGCCTACGATGCCTTCAAGTATGTTACAGCCCTACACTGCTGAGCACAAACCACTACTGAAGTTGTTCCAATCGTTACCACACCCACAGACAGTACGATTCACGGAGCAATTATGAAACCCAATTACGATTTTGTCACCCGTTAGCAGTGCGTCATGCCTTGAGGGGCTGGCCACCACAACACACCTGCGCCGCGCCCCGCAGCAGCCCATCCCTGGCGCGCGGCGGCGCCAGTGCAGCAGGGTCCCCCCCCAGCGCCACCTGGTCGTCTGCATCCAGCGGCAGGCGCTGTAGTGCGGCCAAGCTGTTTACGCGAAGCCGTCCCGCGCTGCCAACCTGCTCAGCAGCAGCCGTTGTGTGAATGAAGAGCCGCCGTTTGCTAGGCAGCCAGAAGGCGATGGCACCCCTCAGGCGGTTGGTTGTTCGACGAGTGGTGATGGGTGAGGGCGTGTCACACGTTTCACACGCTGTGCATGCACAATGCAGCGTATGTTTACGCCCAAGAACGCGATATGCACTGCATACGACGCGTTGCCAACCTGCTCAGCAGCACCCCTGGCATGAGTGAATTGCACGCGTCTGATGAGGTCAGCGGGGGGGGCACCCCGTTGGGCGGTTGTTGGACGTGAGTAGCACCACGGGCGGGCGGCTCTGTCCATTGGCAGCGCGCCCAACTGACAGCCCTGCTGGCAATCTGCTGCAGCACGCCACACCTGCAGTTCCTCCCCTCAAAAAGACCGTAAACCATGGCGTGTAAGACCCCACCCTCCCCTTGCGCAATAAACTACAAGGCGGTAGTTAATTTAGCACTCTCGAAGATGCCCCTTTACTATCGTGTCAGGCGTACGTGTATAGTACAGTAGGTTTGTCACAGCGAAACATGCATGTACACATGTTTAACAACACAACTTGGCGTGGTTGCGCTTGTTACACTTGTAAGGAAACATGGTTTCGCATGCTCGGTGGGTAAACCTGTGCTTCTGAGGGGGCCAGAGGGCTAGCGTGTCAAGGAACTGGTGTCTTCACAAACACTATCATTTAGCGTACGACATGTGATGCACAGAGGGCTGAACAGAGGGACATTTCTTTGCAGAGAAAATGTTTGTCAGTTGCTGTTGTCGCCGCTCACCGCTGGTGCGCCGGGCCGCATCTGCATGTCCCACGCCAAGTCCAGTCCGTCCGAAAACGCCAGGAAAGCCTGCTCAGCAGAAGCGTTGACAACAGCAGCAGTGATAGGTCACAGCATATGAATTTTTCACTGTGACGCCGTATGACGTGGCATGTGTACACAGCACAACACACATTCGCACGAATGTGCACCATTATAAACCGAAAGTCTGCTCAGCAGAAGCGGCAGCAACAGCAGCAGTGATGGGGCCACAAACGTATGAACTTCCCATTAGACACCGTGAAACGTGGCGTGTACGCACATACACCATGTATTGAATTCGTACAAGGTTCTTTTTTTACAAAACCTCGGCTTAAGGCGCGGAAAGCGCTTTGCACATGGTGTGCGCACGGCCAGCAAAGGCATGATCAGACATGCTGTTGCTGGTGAGCAAGCTGGCAATGCACAGCACTGCGTACTCTAAAGACAGCCTGGCATGTTGCCTGAGCACTACTTCAACGGATTACAAACCCGTGTCCCAAGGGACCTGCTCCCACCTACTACGAACATACTTTCAAAAATATATCATATACCAACGCGCCAACCTGGTGCGGTGCAGGTGGTGCCAGCTCGGCGGTGCGCGCACACGCACCTGAAGTACCACTTCCGGACAGCTTCTGTAAAGGTTTGGTGCTATTTATTTCACAATTGAATGCGAATGTAGACCACTGTAGTAGCGTACTACTGTAGTACCTCAAAGTAGCAAGGCAATTCGTTTATGATACATACATGTCACGCACCCGTAGGTCGTCGGGCAGCCGGTAGGGGTACTGCGCACGCTGCCACTCCCGCACATCCCCGGCGCTCACCGGGTCACGCAGCACTGTAGCAAGCACACAAGAACACAAAGAACCAGTCCATGTGGGCATGTATTGGTGACGGCCAATGCGCAACGAGTGTTACCCAACACAGTGCACATGGATGCTGCAGCTGCAGCGGCAGCAGCCGTGTGCTTGGCAGTCAGCAGACGTACACACCCACAAGACCCTTTTGGAACACAAACGCAGCAGCCAGCACATGTGTGCCCTCCACAAGGTTCATCAATGTGAGGTGAGGGCGCAGGGCGCTCGTGCGCGCGTGCGTGCGTGCGTGCCAGCGTTGACGAGCAGCAGCAGCGGTTTTCAGCAGCAACCCCACCTATTCTGAGGTTGGTAATGCCACGGTCCCTTAGCTTGTCCAGCTCGCCCACCATCTGCAGCCCCACGCGGTTCAGCTGCTCCCGCTTCGGCTGCGCACCGCGGCAACACCCAACGCGCCCGCCTTCCAGAGGGCATCAATTTGTTTGCAAGGATGATGTGCGGAGTGGAGTGCGATAGCAGCAACAAAAGCGGGAGGCGGCAGCGGCGGCGGCAGCAGCAGGGCAGTCCAGCAAGTATCTTTGCTAGGAAGTGAAGCCAGAATGGGTGGCGTGGGTCGTGCATGTTGCTCTGTCGCTGCTACCAGCGTCAACTGCTGACTGTTACTGGGAATCCCGACAGGGTGCAGCCAGAAAGGAGCAGCAGCAGCGCGGCACCACAGCAGCTGCGTGCCACACTGCCTCACCTGCGGGATGGTGCTGAAGCTCGCCATGGGCAGCTCCATGGTGGCACCTCTGCCCTCACGCATGCCTCACGCGTGAAGCACTGCAGCAGCTGCAGTGCAGGTTGAGCGAGGCGAAAACGAGGCGCAAGCCAGGTTTAAGCCGACAAATCCAGCAAAACGGCGCAACAATCGACAACAGTTCACATTGCAGTGTACCAGGGGGGGGGAGGGGGGGACATGTAGTTGTGGCATATGTGCACCCTGCTGAGCAGCCCTGCCAGCAACTCCAAGTTACAATTTTTTGCACACAGCACACACCAGGAAACGTACCTGCAGCCCGTTCCTAAACCACTGGCGGTACTGAAGCGCTCAAAGGCACGGCTCAGTACACGCTGTGTGCCGCGAGGGTTGTGGCACAACGGCTGACTAAGAGTGCATGCTGCTGAGCATGCACGCACATGCTCAATTAAAGCAAACTGCTGAGCAGCAGCAGCAGCAGCGCCGCAGGCATGACGCCAGGCACCAGCATGCGACACCCTGTTACCATCATGGAGTTTGACCTGTACTCTTATTGACCTGTACATGACATGCTGAACCCTGAATGTGGCCGCCCTCCGCTGCGGCTGCTCACACGGCAGTCATCGCTGCTGCCGCAGCTCCTGCTGGTGCTGCTGAGCGCATCACCTCTGCCACTGCTCAGCGGCAGCTCCTGCCGCCTGCGCACTTGCACCAGGCCATGCCTGCTCGCACGGCTGTCACTGCAGCCGCTGCTGCCGCTGCTGCTGCCACTGCCACTGCTGCTGCCGCCGCTGCTGCTGCCGCTGCTCCTACTCCTGCCGCTGCCGCTGCTGCTGAGCACATCATCGCCGCCGCCGCTGCTGCTCAGCAGCAGCCGCCACCTGGGCGGCGGCCACACCACCGCGACCGCCCTCCCCGCAACACACGCAGCACCCAAAAAGCCCCATGCGCGCGAGTCAAAGCTGACCAATGGCGCGTCGCCAGCCACAAACAGGCACGCTGGGGGCACCCGTGACGGCCCCCATGGCTCAAAATACACACGCCAATGTGGTTTTTCTTTAGTAGAGTGGCTGTGCCGGGGCAGTTCCCGGGTGGAAGGCGGACTGACGCGGGTGTGGCTGCTGCCGCCGCTGCGGGTGGTGGTGCGGTTGCAGGGGAAGGGGGGAGGGGAGGCCGGGGCGGTGGGGCGGACGGGGGGGGGGAATGGGGTGCACGTTTGGTGTGTTTGTGTGCTGAGCACGGCGTGTTGTTTGTATTACCTCAGGTGGGGAAGGGCTGTAGACGAAAGAGAGGCATGGGAAATGCAAAATAAAATGGTGTTGGCTGGCGGGTGAGGTGGGCGCTGCCGCCACTTCCACTACCACCACCATCACCAGCGTAGCACTTCTCACGCCAGCGCCGAAGTGCCAGCAACCGCCGCACTACAAGCAGCCCCAGCCGCGGAGCAGAAGCCTGACAAGGTCGGCTGCAGAAGCGGCCACCACCGCAGAGCAACGCCGCAATCCAGAGCAGGAGCCCATGTGCAAAACGGAGTCAATTCATGCACGCATGCAAGAACATGTATTGCATGTGCTCAGCAGCAAGCGTGCACAGGGGCAGCTGTGTGACTGCTCAGCAGCAGCCATAAAGTATTTCGTGGAAGCAGTACTTCAGAAGTATGAGGTATGCCAGGCAACTGCAAGCCTTGTTTAAACCAAGGGGACCGTGCCCCCTGCGTTACCCCTCGCTTGCCTGTGCAGCCGCCCAGCACCACCCGCCGCCATGCTGCCGCCGTGCATGTGCTGCGGCGGCTGTGATGGTGACACTCCCCCACAGGGGCGAAGCCTGATGCCATTGACGGTGACGCCGCCACGGCTGGTGACGCGTACAGTGTCACCGGGAACTGCTGCCACACGTTTGGTGAAGTCCACAGAGTGCGCGTCTGCACAGAGCGTGGGTGTGGCAGCAGCACAGAGGGCGGGCTTGGGTTGTCATGTGCAGGGGTCTTCTGCCACTGCATGTACTTCGAAGTATGATTACAAACAAGGTATTTCAAGTAAGCATATGTACACATGAAAATACTATGAAGTCTGAGTGAAATGCACCGAAGTCAGCAGCCGCATCTGCAGCAACGCACACGATGCACAGCTGCACCCATGATGCACGACCACATGAAAGCACTCAAACCGCACGAAAGCTTTTCCCAATGATGATGATTAGTGATGGGTCACAGCGTATAAACTTTGCATTATACGCCGTATAACATATGTGAAAACGGCGCATGACGTATTCAAATGAACGTATTTGAACGGCAAATATACTGTACATCGCGTTTTTGGCCGTATAAATACGCAGGAATACGCCGTATTTTGTACAGCATATAAAATACGTGATACGCCGTGACCCATCAGTAATGATGATGCCTGTGCCATCAGGCGTACCTGCCCCGTCCCCCAGCTGCAGCGCCTCCAGACATTCACGCGGCGGCCTGAAAACCACAATGTCTCCCCTGCGTGGCGCGCGCCTGAGTCGCCGTGGCAGCAGCGCGCAGCAGCTCAGCTTCTCGTGCACCACCCAGTCTCCCACCTGCTGGAGCAGGTGATGTGCAGTGCTCAGCAGCAGCAAGGACCCTGCCATCAGCACGCTACCACACCCGTCGTACACGTGTTCAGAACGGGGTGCACAGTGCTCAGCAGCGACGAGCACGCTGCCGTCACCCAGTGCCCCCATCTGCAGAGCAGGTGGTGCGCAGTGCTCAGCAACAACAAGGACACAGCAGCCGGCACTGCAGTACTGTCAACCCACTTCCTGAGCACGCGTTTCGCAGTGCTAAGACACCTGCGTCAGCTGAGGCGGGTCGGGGTGTGCACTTGCTTTCGACAGCACTTTTGCAGCGAGTGGTGGTGCCTAGCTGCTAAGGTGGTACTAGTGATAGCACCAGCCGCGCGCCGGCTCATGGTGGTCTGGTGGCCAGACCGCTGTGTGAGAGCTGCCTCAGCGCCACTGTTGTGCGTGCTGGTTCAAAATGCATGCCCAGCGCAAGCTACGGGCTTCATCGCTTGGTGCCGGGGAAGTTGTCAGGAGCACGCATGTCGTAGGGTGTCGCAGGCGGCAGTGGTACACTTGCGACAGCCCTGCCGTGGTGGCGTAGCACTGCCTTAATCTCCGTGATGCGGTGCTGCGGACGCACTTCACACAGGCAAAACTTTAAAGGACAGGGTACGTTAGATAAGACGCCCGTGTAAGAAAGCATAGGCTCCACACCCCTACACATGCTAAGGAGGGGGGTCTTAACTACGGTAGACATTGCAGCGAAGGCAGGCTCAGGCTCCCGCGCCGCGCTGAGTGCTTCAACAGCAGCGGTGTGCGACACACACGCACGGCACTGACTAGCCTGCAGAGTGGGTGCCATGGAGTCCGATGCCATGACCCTGATATCCAGCGCCAGCCACCGCAGCAGCTGCGAGCTCAGCAGGGAGAGCGTCAACAGCCGAGCGTCTGCGTACCCACCCGTCACCATCTCACAAGGCTTGGTGGCAGTTGTGCTCGGTGCTGTTTGGACGCTCTTGTTTGGCGCCCGCCTCTGGTGTGTGCTGCCCCCGCTGCTGCCTGCGCTGCGCTGCTGAGACTTCTGCCTGTGATGAGGCCATTCACATCATAGCGCACCGGAGCTCTGTGCAGCTTGCTGCGGACGACGCCGTGTGTGAGCGTGACAAAACATCACACGAGTTGAAGTTGCAGAGTTGAAGTTCGCGACGTTTCAGTTCCAACGTGCAAGCTCAAGGGTGCACGTGCCTTTGCCAGCCAGGCGGCTTCGCCAGCGCTGGCGCCGACGCCACGCTGCGTGGCTTGGCTGTGTCGTAGGAAGGAGCAGCGGGCAGCCAGCAGCTCCAGCAGCAGGCATGCTGACGCCACCACCACTTGGCAGCAGGCCCCGGCCAAGCACAACGGGAGGGAGGAAGCGGCCTCGCAGCTCTCCTCATGGCATGCCTCACAGGCAGCACATGCTGCAGCCACAGCAGCTGCAGCAGCATGTGCCTCAGCTGGTTCAGAAGCTCAGCCCTAAGCCTTGGTCAAGGCACGACAGCAGGGCCTTGCCTGACCCCACCTTTCTGCCCCCGGAGTGGTGGCAACTGCAGCAGCACACATCACTGTGCCGCAGCGCACCAGCATCAGCGGCGGCATCGCCAACACCTCTCTCTCCCTCGACGGGGCCAACCGAAGCCTTCCGCCCCCCTCCCATCCTGCTACGGGCGGTGTCGGCGGCGGGCCACAGGGGCAGCAGCCGCCGCCCCCCCCCGCCCGCCAGCAGCGCCGCCAGCGTGCTCAGCAGCATCAGCGCGGTGGCACCGGCATCTGCTGCTGAGCACGGCCACGGGCCGCCGTCTGCTGAGCAGGGGGACACGGCCTCATACCCGGACACGGATTGTGTGCTCAGCAGCACGGGGGCGGCGTGGGGGGACGGCATGCTGGCGTGCTGGCAGCGGCGCCTGGCGGAGGTGAGGGAGGCGCACAGGAGGGCGGTGAGGGCATTGCCGCGCGGTGCGCCGGTGGTGGCGCTGGCGGAGGCGGACGGCCAGTGGGACCGTCAGTTCGCCCCCAGGTTCAAGGTGAGAGGGGGCTGCACACAGGCATGGATTTTAGTCCAGGCTGCAGCCACAGCCGCGTCCATAGTCGTACTGTACGACTCGTACACATGTGCCACATACTTGAAGTAGTATATCAAACACTTCTTAGTGTAGAGAAGTATACTTGGAAAGTACTGCATTATGTGGAGGTTGTACGCGCATTCATATGCTATATATGCATCCCTGTATATAGGCACAGCCATATTGGCGGTGGCGGTGTCGGAGGCCGACGGCCAGTGGGACTGGCAGTTCGCCCCCAGGTTCAAGGTGAGAGAGTGGGGGCTCCGCTGAGTGCCGTTGTGCGCACAGGGGTGGGATTTGCACAGCTCAGGCTACAGGCGCGGCCACGCCCATCGTAAAATCACCTCGCACGTGCTCAATTATCACGTCCTGGAGTTGGTGAAGTGTGTATAGAAGAATACTCCCATAACATGCAGTTTGTATGCTGGTGTACATACTATACTATGCTGAAGTATACTTCAAAAGTGTACTTCAGAAGTATACTCCGAAGTATACATTCTGTATAAAGGCACAGCCACGTCGGTGGGGGCGTTGGCGGAGGCGGACGGCCAGTAGGACCGGCAGTTTGCCCCCAGGTTCAAGGTGAGAGGCGGGGGCGGCGCTGCGCGCCGTTGTGCAAACAGGGGACGAGAATCAACTCCACCCAGGCTGCTGCTGCTGCTGCTGGCACCGCCATGCACATGGGCGCAAAGTCAGCGGCGCTGGTGCTGTTTCTCTGCCCCACTCCGATTCTGTTCCATCTCTGGTAAGGAAACATCAGTAAGGAGACATAACAGATTATTGCTAGACCATCATTTGACAGAGAGTGATGACTGCTGCGGCTGGGGCGAAGCTGCCCACATGGCGGCCGTGACAAAGTACTTCAGTGTGGAGTAGTGTGGCTGCAGTGCGACGACCCGCACCCCACACGTCTGCACCCAGCTGGGTTTGAAGCCGCGGGCACGGGCTGCTGAGCAGAGGCAGTCGCATAAGGCACTAATACTCCCTCAGGTGGGTCTTGTGCATGGACTGCCTTCGCGCTTCGTTTCTGGTGGCCCGCGCTGAAGGAAGTGGTGGCGGCAGGGCTTATATGTTTCGTGATTAGAGTTTGAAGGCAGTACTCAATGTCGGCTACGTAGCGGGGCAGTGCTCTTCAACTGAAACGCGGTGGTTGCTCAAAGCTATGCTGCATGAAAGGCTCGCTGCCACCGTAACTGGAACTGGAACCCGTTGTCGGGTGCATCAAGCTGCATTCTGCTTTCTTTATGGCACGGCTATGGCACGGGATGTACCGCAGAGGGTATCATGATAAACTACTGTGTGATGACATATGACCAAGTACCGCGCGCGACGCCAGTTGTCCAGCAGAAGTGCATGTGTAAGTAAGTTCATAAGTTAATACCGGTACTAACTACTTTGTTGTGCTCTTAGTATACTACTAGTAGTAGGTAAGTAGGATTCTAAATTGTATGTATGTCATAATGGAAATCAGCACATGATGAAAAGATTACGCCATCCCCTCCACAACACCAGACCACACCCGTCACCAGGGGCTACCGGGGGGGTGGGTGGGTTGCTAGCCCAGCCTCCGTCACGCGGGGCGCTACAGCCGCTCCCTGCTCCACCAGCAAGGAAGTGGTGGCTGCCCGCGTGTTGGTGACGGTCGCAAAAACTGCTCAGCCTTACAGCTCATCTCCCCTTTGAATACTTCGAAGTAGTATGTATGTCATAATGGAAATCAGCACATGATGAGTCACTGATGGCCAGTCACTAAGAACCGCGCAGCCACCTGTCCGCGAGTGCATATCTATATTCATATACCAATTATGTTCTTCGAAGTGTGTTTCTGGTACTACGTACCGTAGTATTATGACAAATCGTCACATGATTAGTCAGTGTTGGCCAACAACTTACGATTGCGCACGCCACTTGTCCGCAAGTGCATGTGTGTAGATGTCCAAAACTACTACCAAGTATATTACGGTAGTAATTACTGCAGTAGAAGTCTACATACGTCACAAGTACATTTATGGTATAGTGACACATCATTGCATGGCGAGTCACTGATAACCATTTTCTAAGTACCGCGCACGCCATTTGTCCGCAAGTGCAGGCGGCGCGCAACCCGGTGGGAGGGCAGGCGCGGGTGACCATGGGAAAGCGTGCCGCCAGTGCTGGCGCGGGCGCGTCCCTGGCGCACGTGGGCAATTGGCCGCTCAACACCTGGGAAAGGTGAGCGCATGCTTCTGTTCATTGCCTCGAAGTATAATACAGTGCCGGTACATGTTGCATGTGTGCTGAAGTGTATATATACACATCGAAGCACTTCGAAGTACGTGTACCTCAGACGGTATTTATAACATCAAATTCAAGCGCGTCCCTGGCGCATGTGGGCAACATGCCGCTCAACACCTGGGAAAGGTGAGCGCATACTTACTAGAGTAATAGCATGTTCATTTATACTTTTGAAGAACGTGTCTGAAGTACATACTACTAGCGCAGTGTGTGCGTTCAGAACTGTGTACTTCAGACGGTATTTACAACATTGAATCAAGCGGGTCCCTGGCGCATGTGGGCAGTTGGCCGCTCAACACCTGCGAAAGGTGAGCGCACACTCGTGTTCATTTATTCTTCTGAAGTGCATGTCCAAGAGTACTTCCGAAAGAGGTACATACTTCTAGTACTTCGGTAGTACGTACTAACCCCTGCACCAGGAAAGGACCCATCCTAGTGTTGTGCTCTCTTCTGCTCTGACTGTTAAAAAACCTGCCCTCTCTCCACTGGCGCACTTCAGAATGGGACAACAAAGTTTTCTGAGAGACTCTCCGTGCCGCGCGGAAGTTTTTGTGAACTTGACAAAGTATTCAAACATGCCCCTGGCGCATGCGGGCAATTGGCCGCTCAACACCTGGGAGACGTGAGTGCATACCTGTGTTCATGTACACTTCTGAAGTTCATGTTACACAGTACATAGGTACTACTTAGTATGTACTTCAGAAAAATGTATTTCTGACGGTTTTATATAACAGAGTAAACATGTCCCTGGCGCATGCGGGAAATTGGCCACTCAACACCTGGGAGAGGTGAGTGCATGCTCATGCTCATTAATACTTATGACGACATTGAAGCGAGTCCCTGGCGCGCGAGGGCAGGTGGCGCCAGTTTGAACTATGTACACGTACTTTAGTGAAAGAAACCTAAAAGGGTGCTAAGCCCAGATACTGCCGTGGCTGGGGCAAAATGCCAGGCCGAAGCCTGTGGGGTGATTTGTCCACCTGGTGAAAAGCACCAGACAGCCCCCACAACTACACGCGCCGGTCAGTGTCCGTGAGGGCTAGGGATGAGTCTTTAGTGCGCTACTTCAAGTATTTTGTTGCCCTCTCGCGCATGCGCCAGGTGGGACCCGCCCGACCATGACCCAGTCCCTGCTCAGCAGCAGCACACAGCCTGCGCTACCGTGAACTACTTGATGTACTTGTAGTTGATATACTTGAAGTTTCAACATCATTTTTGCCCTCTCTCGCATGCGCCAGGTGGGACCCCCCCGACCACGACCCAGCCGCTGCTGAGCAGCCGCACACCGCTTTGCAGCACTATGAATACATACTTCGAAGTAAATGTGCGTATTGTAGAAGTATACTACATGGCTTATGTACTCAAAATATAATACTTGAATTGTTTTTTGGCCCTCGCTCGCATGCGCCAGGTGGGACCCCCCCGGCCACGACCCAGCCGCTGCTGAGCAGCCGCACAGCACTTGCATCACCATTGACTACTTGCAGTATGTACACTTGAAGTTGGTGTACTTGAAGTTGGTACTTCAACTATTTTGTTGCCCCCTCTCGCGCGCGCCAGGTGGGACCCCCCCGACCCCGCCGCTGCTCAGCAGCCGCACAGCCAGGCGCCAGCGGCCGCTGAGCAGCAGGAGGAGCAGTGCGAGGAGCAGGGGCGAGATGAGCACGAGGCACAGCAGCGCGCGTCCGTGGCGCAGGCACTGGGGGGCATGTCGCGAGCGCGGTGGCGCGCTTCCAAGGTAGGGTACCGCAGTTTACGTCTGGGTTACATGACCACTTGTGCCGGTAGTTGTTTCTACTTGCCATATACTTCTTGGACTATGTGCACTGCATACTTCGATATTTACTGGATCGTAGGCGAGGGAGGAGGGCATCCGTGGCGCAGGCGCTGGGGGGCATGTCGCGAGCCCGGTGGCGCGCTTCCAAGGTAACACATAATCATCAGCATGCTTTGAAGTATGTGCATCTATACTACTAGTATATATGCTACCATAGTATACTGAAGTATTATATGCATGTACATGTATGTGTACATGTACATGTGTACGTCTGGCATGTCGCGGGCCCGCTGGCGCGCTTCCAAGGTACCACATAATCATCAGCCTATACATGTATGTATACTACTAGTGTATATGGCCACCAGTGAGCGTGCTGGCACACTTTTCATGGGCTCTTGCACGCTCCCAAGTACAGATAAGTAAACTGCGAGTATATACTTGAAGTACGAAGTATATACTACTGTAGTATACTGAAGTATATATGGTATGAATATACATGTATTGTGTACTTTTAGTGTACTGAAGTATATAGGTACAAATCCGGGGGATCACGTTGCTAGCCTTTTGAATTTTTTCCTGGTCAGAGGCACGGGTACGGTGGCGTGTCCCCAAGGTGCAAGCACATGATTTCCCTGCTCTGCGGCGCTGGCTGCCCTGTCGATCTGACTAATAAGTCACATGATTCCCCTAGTCTGCGGCGCTGAGCAGCACGCCCAGGAGAACCGCGAGCGCGGAGAGTGCCGATGGCAGCGCGACGCGTGCACCATAAGCGAACACATGATTGTCCTACTATGCGCCGCTGACTGCTTTGCCGATCTGAATAATAAACCACACATGGTTTCCCTTCTCTGCGACGCTGAGCATGACGCCCAGGAGAGCCTATATCAACAAGAAACCACAGGTTTTTCTTGCTATGCGGCGCTGAAGGCCTTGCTTTCAATAATAATCCACATGAATTTCCTATTCTGTGCCGCTGAGCAGGACGCCCAGGAGAGCCGCGAGCGCGAGGAGTGGCGGCGGGTGCGGGACGCATGGACCGCACAGTTTGCCCAGGTGGAGGCACAGGACGTAAGTGTACTTCAAGTACTTGAAGTATTTCAGAAGTATACCCATAGGTGTACACATACGAGACACGCTGTGCTGTCTGCTGGCCGCTGCCTTGGAGCTGCTGAGGCTCGAAGCACTTGCCGCAGCGCCGCTGCCAGCCGCAAGCGCGCTGCCGCCTCCACCAGCAGATGAAACAGCGTTTTGTGCTCAGCATCATGCTGCTGCTCAGCAGAAAACGGTCAGTGGTAGAAGTACTTCAGAAGTATACCCAGTAGGTATAGGTATATATACATGCACTTGAGATACCCTTGAGTACATACTTGTGAGTGCAAGGAGTGGCGGCGGGTGCAGGACGCGTCGACCGCACAGTTTGCCCAGGTGGAGGGGCAGGACGCAAGTGGCGCCCGTGCAACGACGACTCCTGTAAGTGCTCCAAAGTACATACTTCAAGTATTATACACTAACTTCAACTTGAAGTTTTAAAGCACCTCTCCAAAACTGTACCGTAGGTATCGGGGTGTAAGACCCCCCGGTTGTGTCGCCAAGCGCCAGCCGTCGCTAACACCGGGGGGTTCTTATTCGGGGGGGGGGGTCTGATGCCACATTTTCCTATTCTATATACATTTATATGGAGGGGATTTTTGGGTCTTGCTGCCAGATGCCCCTCGTTTACTAAACCGCGGAGTTCTTATTCAAGGGGGGGGTCTTATTCCAGGGGGGGGGGTCTTATATACCGATATCTACGGTATATACATTCGAGGCTGGGCACGTGCCACATGTGGCTCCGTGTACGCTGGCCTGCGTGGTGCATTTTTTTTTGCACGCCCGCAAGTGCAAATAAATGCAACTACTGTAGTACCTGACGTTCACATTCCAGTGAAACATGTGCCGGCATCATGAATCAGCGTGTACATACCGGGTATGTGTAGACCAAATAATACAGTGCATACATGGGCGCGGGACGCGTGGACCGCACAGTTTGCTCAGGTGGAGGCGCAGGACGCAAGTGGCGCCCGTGCAATGACGACTTCTGTCGGTGCTTCGAAGTACATGTTATATGCTATATACTACTGTAGTACTTCGAGTACATATATGTACTTCTAAGTATACTTAAGTACATATGTGGCGCCCGTGCAGCTACTCATTATTATTATACTAAGTACATATGTGGCGCCCGTGCAACTACGGCACACTTCTACTGGTGTATTTGCTTTGCACCACGACAGCACCTGAGGTGCGTATCCAGAGTGTACACCGGCTTGAACACACACCCAAGTAGTACATTTACCGGCATCATACTTGAGGAACATACTTCGAAGCATGTACATGCACTACTGTTATTGATCAATAGTATTAGTAAGTGAAAAGAAAAATACATTGTTCAACAAGTACTTAAACTACTTGAATCAGCGCGTACATACCTGAGGAATATACTCCGAAGTACAGTGCATGCATACGAGCGGGAGGCGTGGACCGCACAGTTTGCCCAGGTGGAGGCCCATGACGTGAGTATACTTCGTACTATGTCGTAGTACTTCATAAGTATATAGACATGTGAAAGAAACCCTAAAAGGCTGCTAAGCCCAGATACTGCCGTGGCTGGGGCCAAATGCCAGGCCGAAGCCTGTGGGGTGATTTGTCCACCTGGTGAAAGCACCAGACAGCCCCCACACCTACACGCGCCGGTCAGTGTCCTTGAGGGCTAGGGATACATGTACTTGAGGTGTTTGCGCTTTAGACACTTATCTGTATGTGCTTCGTCCAAGTACCATGCGTACTTCCAAGTCATGCCCCGCGCATTTTGCCCTGGTGGAGATGCAGGGTGTGGGTGGCGCGTGCAACAGCACTGATACACCGCCAAACTCACCAGGGCGAGTGGTGCGCCGCGCGGCTGACACGTTGGCACGCACACGCCACGAGCGGATTTTGATAAAAACACATGCTTGGGCCTTCAAAGTATAATACGTCTATACGCCGCTTGGTGTACTAAAGGTAGGTGATACTTCTGAGGTACTTCAACTGAAGTATGTTGTGCTGAGCAGTGACTGTTCCTGAAGTATGGGGCACTATACTACAGTGTGTGTGTGGTATTCACTCAAGTGCGGTGGTGGACAGTGGCGCCATGGGAGGCCAAAGAAATTGCACACACGTGGCACAAGTAAGCCCTGTTGGTAGTTGTACTCTGGATCATCCCTACCCCTCAAGGACACCGATCGGCGCGTGTAGGTGTGGGGGCTGTCTGGTGCTTTTCACCAGGTGGACAAATCACCCCACAGGATTCGGCCTGGCATTTTGCCCCAGCCACGGCAGTATCTGGGCTTAGCAGCCCTGAGTTTCTTACACATATCTTCAACGTCAACATCAACTTCAACTTCAAACAATATACTACAGTGGTATACATGCCGTGCAGGTCGTCCTCGCTCAGTACCTGCGCGTGCCAGTACAAGACGAGGAGCACATCCCCTTCTTGGCAGGCACTCACCCCGGGTACACCACATACGACATGGCGATACCAGCGCGTGGCTTCCAGGCAACTGGCTACAACGTACCACAAATGGTTAAGTCTTGAACTACGTATGGACCACGGTAAGCAAAGTAAACGCCGCTGCCCCCGCCATGCCCCCCGCCGCAGCGTGCGAAGGCGGAGGCCGTGGCAGCGGCCCTGCGCGCTGAGCGGTTGCAACTTCAACTTCAACAAGTGTTGAAGTGCCCCCGATGACCACTTGCCGCTGCTCCCGCCATGCTTCCATGGCAGCACGCACCCACTTACCACTCTCCGCGCCCCCCCCCCCATGCTCCACATGGCAGCGTGCGGAGGCGGAGGCCGTGTCGGCGGCGCTGCGCGCGATACCCGACCCGCGCCGGCGCGCCCACGAAGCCCTCCTGGCCCTCCGGAGGCACACTGAGGGGCTCGTAGTTCAACTTCTGGCGCGCGCCTGGCTCGACATCACCGCTGCCTTCGGCGTCCCCCCCCCGGCCACCGCCGCCGCCGCTGCTGCGCCTGAGAGTGACGGCGGCGGCGACGGTGGCGAAGGAGGCTGCGGCGGCGCGGCGGCGGGTCTTTTGAGGGTTGGCGGCGGCGGGGGCGGAAGCGACGAGGGGGACGGCGCGGCGCCAGGTGCGGTGGGCGGCGTGTGCAGGCGCTGCATGGGGGGGGCATGTCGCGTTTGCTATTGCAGCATATCTGGGCAGTATGACGCGGGAGTGGTGGCGGTGCTGGTGGTGGTGGTGGTGGTGGTGGTGGCGGGTGTGCGGTGGGGGCGTGTGCGGGCGCTGCGTGCGGGGTGGTGTGTCGCAGCGGGAGCTGGTGGCGTTTGCGGCATGCAGCGGCGGGAGTGGTGGTGGTGGTAGCGGCGGTGGTGGTGGTGCTGGTGGCGTGTCTGCGGTGGCGGCGCGGCGTTGTCTATGTGTGGTGGTGTTTGCTTGTGGCATACTTCGAAGTACTTGAAGTACGGTAACGTATGATGCGGGTGATGGTGATGGTGGCGACCACGGTGGCGGTGGGAGCGTGTGCAGGCGCTGCATGCGGAGGTGTGTTGCAGCGGGTGCTGGTGGTGTCTGCTTGCGGCATGCAGCGGCGGGAGTCGTGGTGCTGGTGGCGGTGGTGCTTGTGGTGATGGTAGTGTAGCGGTGGTGTCGCGTGTGCGGTGGCGGCGCAGGGGTGGTGTGTTGCAGTGGGTGGTCGCGTTTGCTTGTGTCATAATACTTGTGAAGTACAGTGACCGTATGGTGCGGGGGTGGTGGTGGTGGCGGCGGGTGCGGTGGGGTGGCAGTCTGCGAAGTCGCCACCTGCGGGGTGGTGTGTCACAGCGAGTGGTGGCGTGTGGTTGCGGTGCACGGCGGCGGTGTGAGGAGGTTGTGGTGATGGCGGTGGTGACGGCGGTGGCAGCGGTGGTGCGAGGGGGGGTGGCAGTGCACGTCAGCGGAGGTGGTTGCGTTGTGCGTTGCGATTGCCAGCAGGGGTGATGTGGTCGACACGTTTGGCCTGGCTCATCGCTGCCACTGCCGCTGCCCCTGTCCCTGCCGCTGCCGCTGCGCCTGTCCCTGCCGCTGCCACCACCGCTGCCTCTGCCCCTGCCGCTTCACATCCCACTGCTACTGTTCCTGCCCCTGCCACTGCCGCCGCCTCTGCCACTGTCACTGCCCCTGCCGCTGCCACTACCGTATCTGCTGCCGCTGCTGCTGCCGCTGCCCCTGCCGCTGCCGCTGCTGCTGCCACTGCCGCTGCTGCTGCCGCCGCCCCGGCCGCTGCCCCTGCCGCTGCCCCTGCCGCTGCCACTGTCGCTGCCACTGAACCTGCCGCTGCCCCTGCCCCTGCCATTGCCGCCGCCGCCACTGCCACCGCCACTGCCGCTGCCCCTGCCACTGCCGCCGCCGCCACTGCTGCTGCCGCTGCGCCCCGCCGCTTCCTGCGACACCGCAGCCACTGCCATGGCTACTTGGCAGCCCGCCCCCCCAAGTGCTGAGCACGGTGCTCGGTGGCTGCCGCTAGGCTCTGCACAGCGCGTGCTGACGGGACCGTCGGTGCGACTCAGCGCGGAGGCTGCTGAGTGGGTGCTGTCGCGCGCGCTGCCACTGGGGGCGCAGTTGAAGTTGGGCTCACCAGCTTCAAGTTCAAAGCGCGTTACGGTGGCGCGCCTGTACGCGGCCGCGTTCGAGGCGGAGGCTGGCGTCAGCGGCGGCGCGCAGGTGAGCCTTGCACATTGCGTTCATTATGTGGTGAGTTGAAGTTTCTGGCTAGTTGAAGTTGAAAGTGTAAATGGCCATGGGTGACTTATCCCCCCAGCGTGTGTGTGAACGTGCCTCATTTCCGCGCGGCGGAAACATTTGTACTACCTGGGTTTGCCTCGTCACGTACAGTATACTTCACGTACACTACTAGTAGTATGTACCTCGAAAGTGCTTTGGAGTAACAGGTACGCCATGCCCATCATTGATGAGTACAGTCAATAGCAGTAACATTTATGGGTTTTACGACACATTAAGTACATGTACATAATATATGACAGTAACTTAACCAGCATGTATGCGTATATATACATCAAGCACTGACCATGTTGCCCTGCTCTCTGCGCACAGCCGTCCATGATGCCCCTGGTTGTCGGCGCTTCATGATGTAAACATTGTCAACGAATGCAGTCAATACCAGTCACAGTAACGAGCTGTATGACGCATGCTATAACACCAAGTGGCACATACTTTAAGTGTACCACACTTATCATGTTGCCCTGCTCTCTGCACACAGCCGTCGATGAGGCCGACGGACGTCGACAATGAGGCCGCGGTGGAGGTTATGAGTTGTATGACACATCCAATACATCATACTTCGAGTATACTAGTGTATAACAACACATTATACAAAGAAATACACATGTATAACACTTACCATGTTGCCGTGCTCTTTTCGCATCACAGCCGTCGATGAGACCCACGGACGTCAACGGTGAAGGTAAAATGTTACTTTGTAGTGTATATATAACACTACGTTATACTTTATACTGAAGTATACTTCATGAAGCACACATCGCAGTTATATAACACTCATGTTGCCCTGCTCTTTGCGCATCACAGCCATCGATGAGGCCCACGGACGTCGACAAGGAGGCCGCGGTGGAGGCGGCGGCCATGGCAGCCGCCAGCGAACGCGAGGCCGCGCTGCTGCGCGAAACGGAGGAGCGGCGCAAAAAGAGGTGCGTACTTCAACTGCTCAAACTTCAACTTCAACTTCAACAGTGAAAAGCCAACAGGTAGAAGCCACGCGCGGCGAGCGAGCGCGAGGCCGCGCTGCTGCGTGAAACGGAAGAGCGACGCGAAA
Source organism: Ophiocytium majus (assembly GCA_032358315.1). Lineage (NCBI taxonomy): Eukaryota > Xanthophyceae > Mischococcales > Ophiocytiaceae > Ophiocytium > Ophiocytium majus. The sequence continues at coordinate 27,678 of JAULBY010058878.1, forward strand.
AGAGGTGCGTACTTCAACTGCAGCTTCAGCATTTCAACTACAACTTCAACTATGTGGCACACCGCCCTCCCGACGGTGTGTCAACCTGCCCCCCTGGACACCTATCCGCACATGCCACTGCTGGGCCCGCGGAGCGCTAGCCCGCCAGCCGCGGCAGGGCAGGCCACAGAGCTGACCCCCTCTCCATAGATCTGCAGAATAGCTGGTGCACACCTGCCCTCATGTGTCTATGACGAATATACAAACTCCAACATGTGGAATGGCAGCTGCAATTCCTGCCTCAACATTGCAACCACACAACTTCAACAGTGGAATGACCAGCTTCAACCGTAGGCGCACGTTGCGTGCCGCAGCAGCACGCTGGCGATTCCCCTCCCCTCCAAAAAACACCCTGCCAGCAACGCACGCACCTCCCTCAGTAGGGCCGCCGCAGCGGACTCTGCGCTGTGCCCCCCCAAACCACAACCAACTTCAACTTCAACTTCAACTGTAGGCGCACCCTGCGTGCGGCAGCGCCCTGGCGGCGATTCGGGATGGCGCCCGCATCAGCTCGCACGGTGCACTGTGCCTCACACTTTTGGCAACGACCACAAGCGAATGAGCCAGCCCTATTGGTAACTGTACTCTGCATCATCCCTAGCCCTCGAGGACACTGACCGGCGCGTGTAGGTGCGGGTGGCCTCTGGTGTTTGACCAGGTCGGCAAATTACCCGACGGGCTTTGGCCCGGCACTTCGCCCCAGTCACGGCTGTATCTGGGCTTACCAACCTTGTAGGTTTCTTTCAAACGCTGAAACATGCATCCGCCCGCCACCCCCCTGCACTACCTCACACTTCCCTCGCTTGTCAAGCCCCCAACCAACTTCAACTCCAACTTCAACTTCAATGTCAACTTCAACTGCTTCCTCACTTGCAGGGCCGCCGCGGCGGATGCTGCGCTGCGCTCGCACCCAACGAGCCCTCGCGCCGCCGATGCGCCCCCCTCCGCCGCGGCCGCCGTTGCGGATGCTGCCGGGGGTGGTGATCCTGGTGGCGAGCGGCCGCTGACTGCAGAGGAGCGTGCGGCCGCAGAAGTGTACGCGTGCGGGGCGCTGACTCTGGCGATGGCGGGGCGCCTGCGAGAGGTGCGGACCTGTTTTTAGCTACCACCGGTATGATTACGAAGTACTCTGAAGTACTTCGAAGTATACTTCAACTGCTTCAGGAGCATGTGTGCAGGTGCATGCTTTATGTATACTTCTGAAGTACTTCAACATGTTGTTCAAAAAGTGGTATATGGCACTACAGTAGTAGTCTGTTTTTATGCTTTTGATCTTTTTGCTGACTGCGGAGGAGCGTGCGGCCGCGGAGGTGTACGCGTGCGGCGTGCTGACTCTGGCGGTGGCGGGGCGCCTGCGCGAGGTACGGGATTGTACCTTCGAAGGAGCGGTATTATATACACTACTATAGTACGCCTGCAAGAGGTGCGGGCCTCTATTGAAACTACATAACACTTCTGTATAAGTATATAGTTGAAGTACACATGTACATATCATTTACTTCAAGTATGTGCCGGTGGTGACCCTGGTGGGGAGCGGCCGCTGACTGCAGAGGAGCGTGCGGCCGCGGATGTGTACGCGTGCGGCGTGCTGACTCTGGCGATGGCAGAGCGCCTACGAGAGGTGTGGGCTGTAATGTACGAAGTACACTTGCGGTACACATGTACTTCAAGTGTAAATCCATATACTTCGGAGTATGTACTACTACTAGTATATGTCATGCGGTTTAGTGCTTTCTGCTGACTGCAGAGGAGCGTGCTGCGGCGGATGTGTACGCGTGTGGCGCGCTGACTCTGGCGATGGCAGGGCGCCTGCGAGAGGTGCGGCCCTGTAATTGGCTGCAGTGTATAATATATACCGGCACATGACATTACAAGTACAGTGTCGTATACTTCGGTATGTGTGCACCACACGGTGGGAGCAGGTCCCCTGGGACATGGGGCTGTAATCCGTTAGACTAGTGCTCTGGCAACATGCCAGGCTTCCCTTAGAATACGCAGTGCTGCTGAGCATTGCCAGCATTTTCGCTACCTATCGGATCCCTTTTTCTGGTCACGCGCACCGTGTGCGAAGGGCTTTCCGCGCCTTAAAGCGGAGTTTAATTAGAGTACAGTGTCTATGCTTCAGTACGTGTACAAAAAACATACATACGCTCCAAGTACATGTCTACTACTTGTTTTGTCCCATATACTGCCATCGCTGTGCTGCTAGCCGTGCCTTCACACGCATGCTGACCCGAACACGCAACCACCGCTGCCGCACCGCTTGTGTCACGCGCTTGACAACAGGACAAGCGGTAGTAGTGTCCTACACTTCGAAGTAGTTCCATTGCGCATGCTGACCTAGACACTGCTGCCGCACTGCTCGCCTCACACCCATGGCGACAGTTGCTCACGCATGCGCAACCACCACTGCTGCGCTGCTTGTGTCACGCGCATGGCAATAGGTGCTAAGGCATGGATGCGCTGCCCTGCTGCCCATGGCGCGGCGTGCACGAGCGCTTCACGAGGGCGCACTGCGCGCCGCCGCCGCCACAGGGTGAGTCAAGTGATCCATGATCACAGCACATGAAATCAGGTGTTCATGATTGTGTTCATGTTCATTCATGAGCGCGCGCTGCTGCCCATGGCCCGGCACGCTTCACGAGGGGCACTGCGCGCCGCCGCCGCCGCGGGGTGAGTCAAGTGAATCATGATCACCGCGCGTGAAATCAAGTGTTCATGAGTATGTTCATGTTCATTCACGAGTGCTGCGCTGCTGCCCATGGCGCGGCGTGCACGCGCGCTTCACGAGGGCGCACTGCGCGCCACCACCGCCGCGAGGGTGCACTGCGCGCCACCGCCTCCGCGGGGTGAGTCAAGCGAACCATGATCACAGCGCGTGAAATCAGATGTTGATGATTATGTTCATGTTCATTCACGAGTGCTGCACTGTTGCCCATGGCGCGGCGTGTGCAGCGCGCTTCACGAGGGCGCACTGCGCGCCGCCGCCGCCACGGGGTGAGTCAAGTGAATCATGGTCACAGCGCATGAAATCAAGTGTGCATGATCATGTTCATGTTCATTCACTCTGCGCTGAGCACTGCCCATGTGCGCGCGCGCCTCACGAGGGCGCACTGCGTGCCGCCGCCGCCGCGGGACTCAAGTGCTGTGCCGTGTTGACATACAAGCGCTGGCTGACTGTGTGCGTGGCGTGCTGCTGAGCACGTCCTTTTTGCTGCCGAGCAGGCGCAGGCGCGGAGTATACTTCCACGTACACTTCATAAGTACCTAGAATACCCTGTGTATACTACTCTAAGTAGCACATACCAGTGCTGACTGTGTGCGTGGCGTGCTGCTGAGCACGCCCTCTGCTGCTGAGCAGGCGTGTGAACCTCTTTGAGGTCCGCGCCCCGCCTGCCCGTCGCCATTGGGGCCCCACAAATAAAGTTGTACACTTCAGGCATACCTCGCGTACCGTGTTGTGCCAAAATAGTTGCCCGGGTCTTAGGCTTCGATAGCTTATTGTCTGCCTCCCAAAATAACCTACCCCCCCCAGTCAGTTTGTACTGTCGGCAGTAGTACATGCTGGAAACCACAAGCTCTGTGCTGTTTGAGCAATTCCAAAATAACGTGCGCCCCAATTTATTTCGCCCCTCCCAAAACATCCGCGCTGGGCAACTATTTTGGCACAACACGGTACATCATACTGCTGCAGTATGTATGCAAGTGCTGACTGTGTGCGTGGCGTGCTGCTGAGCACCACCCGTTTGCTGCTGAGCAGGAGCAGGCGCGTCGACCTCCACCACGCGCGCGCCGCGTCGCCGTTGGCGCCCTACTCACTTCACACTTGTGCAGGAGTATGCTTCCATGTACTTCAGAAATACCTTGTGTATACTTCTAGAAGTACTACCGGTACAGAGTGTCACGTACAAGTGCTGACCGATGTGGGCATGGCCTTCTGCTGAGCACGCCCTCCCCCCCCCTCTGCTGCTGAGCACGTGTTGTGCTGCTGAGTAGGAGCAGGCGCGTCGACCTCCACAACGCGCGCCGCCCTGCGTGTCGCCATTGGTGCCCTACACATAATATACAAAGCACACCTGTGGAAAGTACACTTCTATGTACCTCGCCGATGTCGTACTTAAGTATGTCGCACTGAAGTGTACAAGTGCCTGACTGTGGGTGTGACATGCTGCTGGGCATGACCTCTGCTGCTGAGCAGGAGCAGGCGCGTGGACCTCCACAACGCGCGCGCCGCCCTGCGCGTCGCGGTGGAGCTCAGCCTTGGCCTCAACGGCATGCGCGCGGCGGAGGCCGTGGCGCTGCTGCGCGTGAGCTGCGCTGGGCGGCTGCAGGCGGTGTGGCGGGGCTACCACCAGGTGCACATGAACTGCCTTCATTCACGAGTATTCATGGGTCACGCGTGCAACGTATTTCATATACTACAGTAGTACTACTGTAGTACAAGTAGTATGGAGAGTATGTGGTCGGGCAGGGTGCGCGGCGGAGGCCGTGGCGCTGCCGCGTGTGAGCTGCGCTGGGCGGCTGCAGGCGGTCTGGCGGGGCTACCACCAGGTGTGCCACACAGATACGCCCCTACTTGCACTTGTCTCATGACGCTGCGAAAGTGAAAGAAACCTAAAAGGCTGCTAAGCCCAGATACTGCCGTGGCTGGGGCCAGATGCCAGGCCGAAGCCTGTGGGGTTTGTTTAACGTATAAAATACGTTTTACGCCGTGACACATCACTACACATCTCGCATGGCTAGCTAGCTACACTGCGGCGTGGCACAGCGGTGTGGACGCGCAAGCGCAGCATGTCCAGGCTCTTTCGGCGGCGGGCCAAACGCAGTACTTCCAGTACAATAGGTGTGGGGGCTGTCTGGTGCTTTTCACTAAGTGGGCAAATCACCCCACAGGCTTCGGCCTGGCATTTGCCCCAACCACGGCAGTATCTGGGCTTAGCAGCCTTTTTGGTTTCTTTCACAACCGTGAGAAGGGGGTGTACCGTCAGGTGCCAAAGTTGGTAGCCGGGTCACTTTTACTTTTATTGGGCCCAACCAACCAATGGCAGGGGGTACGCTACCTTGGGAGCCATGTATTACTTGAGGAGCCACACACAAAAAATATGGCCCCAAAGTATGCAGGTAACTCGATCTACGCTGACGTACTTCAAGTAGCTGACGAGTAAGTCACTCGTGCAGCCGCCGCCAACAGTTCGCCACCGTATTTGACACGGGTAAAGGCTAGGTACTATGAGTGTTGGTTGCTGAAGTGGACTTGTGGGGCCATATTGTGAAACAAACTGAAAAGGCTGCTCAGCCCAGACAGTGCCGTGGCTGGGGCAAAATGCCAGACCGAAGCCTGTGGGGTGACTTTTTCTCCACCTGGTGAAAAGCACCAGACAGCCCCCACACCTTCACACGCCGGTCAGTGTCCTTGAGGGCTAGGGACGATTCAGAGTACAACTATCAGCAGGGCTTGCTGGTGCGATGCCATATTGTGTGGGGTGGCACAAAACATGTGCTGGCGGATGGCATATGTATATACTTCAAGTGGTAGTACATACTACGTAGGAGTACTTCAAGTACCTTTTGAAGTATATACATAACGCTGTATGCCACGCAGTCTAGTACCAGTACCAAGTACTTCAGAAGCATACAAATTCCAAAAGACCACTTTTTGATTAAAACATGTTGCCACCAGCATGTCGGCATACCATGGCGTGTATGGATGGTAGTCGCAGCTGCTGCACTCTTTGCACCGTACTGGAGCGAATAGATTGACCTTGTTCTTGTTGGAGACCTGTGCCAATTTCCGAAATTGTGCACCCCTAGCCCTAAAGTTGCCCATTTTCTCACCTTGTGCTCGCTGAGCATGAGCTGGTGCAGGTAGTTGTACCGCAGCTCGCGCTCCCGCCGGTACGACGTCCACACCGCCAGCAGGGACGTGGTCCCCACCAGCACCAGAAAGCTGCACGCGCCGGGCAGCAAGGGACAGCACGTGGTGGGTGTGAGAACTGCCATGTGTAAACTCAATCTAGGAGCGATAAACTCTAGGTCTCCTCACCGGTAGGGGCCGTCACCCTGGGCGCGCCCGTGAAAATGGATGAACAAAGCAAAGATAGCGCCCAAGAAGAAGTAACAAATCTTGCACCTTTATGTGTAGTGGTGGGTCACCGCGCATGTACGCTGCTCATCATAGTCCGTACAGCGTACGTGAATGTGGCATACTCCTGTAGTACTCTGAAGTGCAATGCACCGGTAGTGAAAATGAATGCACACGGCGGGCAGCAAGGGACAGCACATGGTAAGGTGGGAGAACTGCCATATGTGTAGCGGTGGGTTACAAAATACTTTATTGTACTTCGTGGTACGCCGTATAACGCATGTAAATGTGGCGTATAACATGCCAGCAGGGAAGTGGTCGCCACCAGCACCAGAAAGCTGCACACGCCAGGCAGTGAGGGAGAGCACGTGCTGGGTGAGATAACTGCCACATGTGTAGTGGTGGGTCACGGCGTATACACTGTTCATCATAACCCGTACCGGTACAACGTATGTAAAGTACCCCTGGTGTATTGCCATTGCGCAAGCTGTGTGGAGGGGTCGCAAGCCAGGGCACAGAGCACCAGACCCGGGGGCCTGTACCCCGGCAACTTCCCAATAGCAAATTAAAAGAAAAAATCATGCCATCCCCTCCACAACACCAGACCACACCCGTCACCAGGGGCTAGCGGGAGGGTGGGTGGGTTGCTAGCCCAGCCT